>PVIA01004944.1:0-81402 GCA_004024845.1 Tonatia bakeri
TCTCTTGCTGCTTCTAGAATTCTCTCCTTCATTTTTACCTTGGCTAATGTAATTATGATGTGCCTTGGTGTGTTCCTCCTTGGGTCCAACATCTTTGGGACTCTCTGAGCTTCCTGGATTTCCTGAAAGTCTATTTCCCTTGCCAGATTGGGGAAGTTTTTCTTTAATATGTGTTTAAATAAGTTCTCAGTTTGTTGCTCTTCCTCTTCCCCTTCTGGTACCCCTATAATTCGGATGTTGGAACATTTAAAGGTGTCCTGGAGGTCCCTAAGCCTCTCCTCAGTTTTTTGAATTCTTGTTTCTTCATTCTTTTCTGTTTGGTTTTTCCTTTCTTCCTTCTGGTCCACTCCATTGATTTGAGTCCCAGATTTCTTCCCCTCACTATTATGTCCCTGTTCGTTTTCCTTCATTTCTCTTATCGTAGCCTGTATTTGTTCATCTAATTTATGTCTGAAGTCAACCAATTCTGTGAGCTTCCTGATCACCAGTGCTTTGAACTGTGCATCTGGTAGTTCTGCTATCTCTTGGTCACTTAAAAAAATTGGTTCTGGGGCTTTCAAATCTGTTTGAGCCATCTTTTTTATTTTCCTTTGGTTTGGTTGCAGCTGTTTCGTAAGGGCGGGGGAGCCTTAGGTGTTCACCAGGGCGGAGCACCTCCGTCACTGGGTTGTGACGTTTTATGTGGGGGCAGGGTCTGAGAGGGAACAATGGTGCCTGCTCCGCTCTCTCTAGGACTTCTGTCCCCTCCACTGCCTCCCACAAGCAATTTGGGCCCTTCCTGTGCTGGCTCCTGGGCGGTGGGCTGGTGCACTTTCTCGAACTCTGTGGGCTTCCCTGGGAAGTCTCCTGGGAGGCTGAGAGAGTCTCCTGGCCTCAGTTCCCCGATGGGGCTCTTAAGCTTTGAAACACGGAGGCTCTGCCCGTTTTCGCTGCCCGTTTTCGCTTAGTTTGTGCGAATGTGTGGCTGTGGACAGCTAGCTGCCTTGCGTCTGCTAGTCGCGCCCAGGGTCCGCCACCAGTCCCTCGGCTGCCGTCTGTGCCCTGCACGCCCGCACCTGCCAGCCAGCGTTTCTTCCCGCCGGGACCCCTCGACCCCTGTCCGCAGGCCTCCGACTCCGCCGCTCCTTACTGGTCTGGATGTACTGGAGTCCGACTTCTGTTCAATTAATTTCTCTCTGTTCTGGTTGATTCTCGTTTCTCAATTTTTGTTGTCTTTAGTTTTGGTTGCGTGAGAAAGCACAATGCGACTGCCTATGCCTCCATCTTGGCCCAGAACTCCCCTCCTTTGTTATTCTTTCCAATGAGTTTTCAGTTTCTTGCTCTTCCTCTTCTCTTTCCAGCACCCTTATGATTCAGATGTTGGAGCATTTGAAGTTGTTCCAGAGGTTCCTCAGCCTGTTCTCATTTTTTAAATTCTTGTTTTTTCACTCTGTTCTGGTTGAATGTTTCTTTCTTTCCTTTTCTATAAGCTGTTTATTTGAGTCCCTGTTGTTTGTCCATCACTTTTGGTTCCCTGTACATTTTCTTTTATTTCACTTGTCATAGACTTCACTTTTTCCTCTGTTTTGTGACCATACTCAAATGAGTATGTATCATTGATGTTTGTGTCAACATTATCACATAATCTGTGTATAAAGATAGTTTTATTTCATCTTTTCCAATCTGGGTGCCTTTTATTTCTTCTTGTCTGATTGCTATGGCTGGGAGTTCCAGTACTATGTTGAATAAAGGGGTGAAACAGACATCCATGTCTTGTTCCCAATCTTAAGTGGAGTCCTTGTAGTTTTTCCCCATTGAGTTTGATGCTGGCAGTGCGTTTGCCATATGTGGGTTTTATTATGTTCAGGTATGTTCCCTCTAATCCCACTATGCTAAGATTTTTTTATCACAAATGGGTATAGGATTTTATCAAATGTTTTTTTTGTATCTATTGATATTACCATGTCATTTTTATCCTTCATTTTGTTTGTGTGGTGAATCACATTTATTGATTTTCAAATGTTGTGCCAACCTTGTGTTCCTGGAGTAAATCCCACTTAGTCATGGTGTGTGATCTTTTTGATGTATTGCTGTATTGGTTTGCTAATATTTTGTTGAATATTTTAGCATCTATAGTCATCGGGGATATTGGTCTATAATTTTTTTTTGTAGTGTCTCTATCTGGTTTTGGAAATAAAATAATACTGGCCTTATAAAATCAGTTTTTGATCCTTCCCTCCTTTTGAATTTTGTGAAATAGTTTCAGAAGGAGAGGTGTTATTTCTTCTTGGCATTTTTGGTAAAATTCACCTGTGAAACCTTTGGGCCCAGGGCTTTTGTTTGTTGGTAGTTTTTTAATTATACTTCAATTTCATTAAGTATAATCTGTCTATTAATATTTTGTGATCCTTCCTGATTTAGTTTTGGAAGATTGTGTTTCCAGGAATTTATCCATTTTGTCCCCACTGTCCAGTTTGTTGGCATATAGTTGTTCCTAATATTTTTTTACAATTCTTTGTATTTCTTTCTGTCAGTTGTTATTTCTCCTCTTTCATTTCTGATTTTATTTATTTGAGTTCTTTCTCTTTCTTTTTTTTTTTTCTTGATGTGTCTGGTTGAAGGATTATCAATCTTGATGTTTTCAGAGAGCCAGCTCCTAGATTCATTGATCTTTTCTATCATTTTTTAGATTCTATTTTGTTTATTTCCGCTCTGGTATTTATTATTTCCTTCCTTCTTCTCACTTTTTTTTTTAAGTTCATTTAGCCCTGGCTGGCGTAGCTCAGTGGATAGAGTGCAGGCTGCGAACCAAAGCATCGCAGGTTCGATTCCCAGTCAGGGCACATGCCTGGGTTGCAGGCCACGGTCCCCAGCAACTACACACTGATGTTTCTCTCTCTTTCTCTTAAAACGAAAAGAAAAAAAAAGTTCCTTTAAGCATAAATTTAGTTTGTTTATTTGAGCCTTTTCTTCTTTTTTGAGATAAGTCTGTAATGCTATGAATTTCCCTTTTAGGATTGCTTTCCCAGTGCCCCACAGATTTTGGATTGTTGTGTACTCATTTTGATCTGTTTGAGGGTAGCTTTTGATTTTTTCCCCTTGATCTTATTTTTGACCCCTTCATTGTTTAAAAACATGAGATTTAGCTTCTATGTCTTTGAGTGTTTTTTAGTATTATGTGATTGATTTCTAGTTTCATAGCATTGTGGTCAGATAAGATGCTTGATATGATTTCAGTCTTCTTAAATTTATTGAGACTTGTTTTATGTCCTAATATGTGGTCTATCATAAGAGATGTTCTATGTGCACTTGAAAAGCATATATATTCTGCCACTTTGAGGTGAGATGCTCTGAAGATATCAAGTAAATTAAGGTCACAGTCTCCTTGTTTATTTTCTGCCTGGAAGATCAATCCATTGAAGTCAATGGGGTGTTAAAATCTGCTACTGTGACTATATTTCTGTTGATCTCTCTGTTTATGGCCATGAAGAATTGCTTTACATATTTAGTGCTATGTTGGGTGTGTAAAAGTTCACTGTGTTATATCCTTTTCTTGGATTTTTCCATTTATCATTATACAGTGTCCTTATTTGTCTCTTTCTGTAGCCTTGTTTTTAAAGTCTATTTGGTCAGATGTAAGTACTGCTACTCCAGCCTTTTATTCCTTTCTATTTGAATGAAATATATTTTTCCATCCCTTTACTTTTAATATATGTGTATCTTTTAATCTCTTGGGTCTCTTATAGGCAGCATATATATGGATTTTTTATTCTTATATTTTCAGCTATCCTATGTCTTTTGGTTGGAGCAATAAAACCATTTACATTTAAGTTGATTATTGATAGATACATATTTAGTGCTATTTTAAGATCAGACTATCTTCCTCTGTTTTTGTGACTCTTGTTCTTTTTTTTCTTAAAGCAAGCCCTTTAACATCTGTTGAAGTACTGGTGTTAAGAAGCTCCTTTAGATTTTTCTTGTCTGGGAATCTCCTATTTCTCCTTGATTTTAAATGATAGCCTTGCTGGGTAAAATAGCCTTGGTTGCAGGTCCTTGCTTTTCATCACCTTGAATATTTCATGCCTCTTCCTTCTGGCCTGAAATGTTTCTGTTGAGAAATCAAATGGCAGCCTAATTGATGCTCCCTTGTATGTAACTACCTGCTTTTCTCTTGCAGCCTTTAGGATTATCTCCTTGTCTTTAAGTCTTGTCATTTTAAATATGATGTGCTTCAGTGTAGGCCTCTTTGGATCCAACATGTTTGGGACTCTCTGAACTTCCTGGACTTGTATGTGTTTTTTCTTCACAGGATTTGGAAGTTTTCTGTCATTATTTCTTCAAATAAGTTCTTGATCTCTTGCTCACTCTCCTCTCCTGGTATTCTCATGCTGTGCATATTGTTAGGCTTCATGTTGTCCAAAATGTTTCTTAAGCTCCCTGTTTTTTTGTTTTTTTTTTTTTGCTGCTTCATCTGGGCATTTTCTTCTATCTTGTCTTCCAATCACTGATTTGATCCTCTGTTTTTTCTGACATACTGTTTATTCTTTCCAGTGTATTATTTATTTCAGATATTGCATTCTTTATTTCTGACTGGTACTTTTTTATGGTTTCTATGTCTTTTTTCGTGCTGTTGAGTTGCCTTATAATAATCACTCTAAACTGTATGTTTGATAAATTGTGCCCAGTTCTCTTAGCTCTTCTGGAGGATTCTCTTGTTCTTGCCTTTGAGGTCTGTTTGTTTGTCTTCTTATTTTGGCTGCTTATTTGAATATCTTTTTATGTATTAGGTATATCTGCATAGACTCTTGTATAGGCTTTTGTCATATGCTTCTTGTGCCTGGCCCATGTCAACCAGTTTTCAGCTATCAGCTATCCACTGCATTAGCCTCCCTTTGTTGGGACTGTTGTGTGCAGAAAGAACTGCTGTGTACCATTGCCAACTTTTATCAGCATTGTGCCCTTGGTAGGTTCAGCTGAAGTCTCATAGAGCTCCCAGAGTTTTGCCTTAGTTGTTAAACTAATCAATTATATAGCCTCAACATGTAATCAGCAGCCCTGCTTAAGCTCCTCAGGGTGGGATAGAGTAAGTCCTGTGGGCAGGACTATTGCTGCCCCTCAGGCTTATGCCTTTTGCAGAGGGGTACTATGCCTGAGAAATATGGCTCATGCAGGTTAGGTAATGATTCATCACAGGGATACCTGCATCTGTTCCTTTAGTTCTCTCCCCACAGCCACCAACCCTAGACTCTCCTCAAGTATCTCTAGTCAACTCTGCCCTCCCTCTGCCAGAGCCCAGGGTAAGTAGCTGCATGGGAAATTTTGTGTGTTTGTCTTCTAAGAGACTCTCTGCATTTCCAGCTGTCTCTGATAGACAGAAACCCTGCTGCTTTTACAACTCAGTGTTATCTGGGTTCCTTTCCAGCTCTGGTGCTGTAGGCTAGAGAGACAAGCTTGGGGTTTAGAGCCCACATTTCTCAAGGGGACCCCCCCATCCACTGAAATATCCTTGCAGAACTTCAGCTGCTGCCCATGGGAGCTTAGCCAGCCCTCTCATGCCTCCTCTGCACCCCCTATCAGTCTTGTTGTGGTGAAATGGTTTTCCTCTCTGTCCATTGTTGTAAGGTTTTTCTCCAGCTAGTGTTCAGTTGGTTATTCAGGATTATTTCTTTACAATTTAGTTGTAATTCCAGAGTGGTCCTGGGAGAAGGTTAGTGTAGCTTCCACTTACTCCTCCACCATCTGGGATCCTATAAAATGTATCTCGAAGTAATCACTGTCTTCTCTAGGACCATGGCAACAAATACAATCATTTCTGGTTGGTACCCTTTTCTCAGCCAATATTTCATCCTTTTTTATGGCTGTGTCATATTCCATTGTATATATGCACCACTTTTCTTATCTGTTCATCTATTTATGAACACTTACGTTATTACCATATCTTGGCTTTTGGATATAATGCTGCAATGAGCATGATGTGTATGTCTTTTCAATTTAGTTTTTGGGTTTTTTCAGTTAAATATCCAGAAGTGGAACTGTTAAATCCTTTTGTCTTTTGTTATAGCCTTTGTTTTAAAGTCTATTTTGTCTGTTACAAGTATTGCTACACCAACAATTTTGTTTCCATTTCATATCTTTTTCTATCCCTTTACTTTTCATCTTGTGTGTCTTTTGATCCGAAGTGTTTCTCTTGTAGACAGTATGTGCAAGGGTCTTCTTATCCATTCAACCACCCTATATTTTTTATTGGAACACTTAAAACATTTGTATTTAAAGTAATTGTTGATAGATATGTATTTATTGTCACTTTATTATTCATATTTTTTACTTTTTTTTCTTCTTCTTAAGGAAGACCCTTAACATTTCTTGTAATACTGGTTTGGTAGTAATGAAATCCTTTAGCTTTTTCTTGCCTGAGGAAGCTCTTTATCAGTCCTTCAGTTCTAGATGATAGCTTTGCTGGGTAAAGCAATTTTGCTTGTAGGTCCCTGCTTTTATCACTTTGAATATTATGTGCTAATCCCTTCTTCATAGTTTCTGTTGAGAAATCAGCTGGAAGTATTATGAAAGTTCCTTTGTAGGTAATTAACTGATTTTCTCTTGCCGCTTTTTTTTTTTTCTGGTGCACCATTCTGGGAAATACTGCAACACCAGGTTGATGTGTGGAGTGGATGAAGCAAGCTCCTATTCCATCTCCCAGCTCCAAAAATCCACTTTATATAATGTCCTTGGATAGAGAATATATCAGATATTAAACTGAAAAGAACAGATACTACACTCAATCTTAGCCAAAAGTCTAAGGAGCCATCTCTTGCTGATTTTAAGATTTCCTGTCTTTAACTTTTGCAATTTTAATTATGATGTGTCTTGGTGTGGACCTCTTTGGGCTCATCTTGTTTGGGACTCTGTGCTTCTCACATTCGTATGTCTATTTCTTTTACCAGGTTAGGGAAATTTGCAGTCGTTATTCTTTCAAATAGTTTCTCAATTCCTTGCTCTCTGTCTTTTCCATCTTATACTCCCATTATGAGGATGTTGTTATATTTGTTGTTATCCCTGAGGTCCCTTAAACTATTCTCATTCTTAAAATGTTTTTTATCCATTTTTCTGTCTGATTGGGTGTTTTCTGCTACCCTTTTAAATTCAGTCCTCTGCTTCATCAAATCTGGTGTGAATTCCTTCTAGTGCATTCTTTATTTCAGACATTATGTTTTCTTTCTGATGTTTCTTTTTTATAGTTTCTATATCCTTTTTATGCTGTTGAAGCTCTCACTAAGCTCCTTGAACAGCCTTATAACCATTGTTTTGAACTCTGTATCTGGTAGTTTGCTTGCCTTCATTTCATTAATTCTTTGGAGATTTTTCCTGTTCTTTTTTTTTTTGATTTTTTTTTTTTTTGCCTTCTCATTTTGGCTACCTCTATGTTTGCTCTATGTATTAGGATATCTCATAATCTTGGTAGGGTAGTCTTATGTAGTAGATATCTTGTAGGGCCCAGTGGCACACCCTCCGTAGTCACCCAAGCTGAGTGCTCCAGGTGCACCCCCAAGTGGGCTGTGTGCACCCTATTGTTGTAGTTGAGAATTGATAGCTGTTTGCATGTTTATGGGATGGATGGCCCCTTGGGTTGATAGGCTATGAAAACTGACTGAAACTGTAGTGAATTCTGAAAGAACAGAATTCCCTTCAGTGGGACTCTGGCACCCACTAAGTCTGCTGCTTGAGTGTGTCACTCTGGAGGTTGTTGGGTGGTGTTTCACCATGGTTTGAAGCACCAGGTGTGCTGGCTGTAGGGCCTCCAGGTATGTTGGCTCTAGAGCCTCCTAGGAGGTGTAGGCCAAGGTCAGCTACTGCCTGTGCCCTGCCACCCAGCTTGAGCTACAAAGCAGTCTGCCATTTGTGCTGGCCTTGTAGATGGTCAGGAGAGGCCAAGCTGTGAACAGAGTCTGGCTGACACTAGTTCCAGGTCTGGGGCCACATAGCAAGAGTTTTAGGGCATGCCAAGGTCAGAGACTGCTTGTTTAGTGTTTGTGAACCTTTGAGAGAGTTTAGAAAAGTCCAAAGCATGAGCCAAGACAGGCTGTTTGTATTGAAAAGCCACTGGAGGTGGTTTGGGTGGGCCTGTAAGTTGGCTGGGGTAGGGTCTCAGGAAATCACCAGAGCAGGGTTAACAGTGTTAGGTTGCTGGAGAGTCAAATATTATGTCTGCCTGTCTCTGTAGGGGAAAGGCTCAGCAAAAGAACAATGGCTTTTGCCAGCACTTCTGTCTGGGAGAAAGGTACTCTCTAACCCTCATCCCAAAGTCAAACAATCTAGTTCCTCCTGTAATATTCTTGGTGCCTTTTGAACTGTTGATTTGGTTTTGGAGTTCAGAGTGAGTGAGTCTGAATACATCCATGTGCCAGTCTTTTAAGAGAAATGCCTGGGACTCCAGCTGCCTGCTGTCTCACTCAGTCACAATACCCTGTGGTTTTTATAGCCAGAAGTTATGGGGACTTCTTTTCCTGGCACTCAAACTCTGGGCTGAATGGCCTGGTGTGGGGCAAGGACCCCTTGCTCCTCAGTGGATCCTCTGCAGCCAAGATCCCTCCTCATTTTTAACAGCCACATCTCTAACTCTTCTACCAGTCTCAAAGTGTTCTTTTCTGTGTATCCTTAGTTGTAGGACCTCTGTTCAGTTTGATTTCAGGCAGTTCTCAGTGATAGTTGTTTTGTATTTTACTTTTAATTTTGATGTGGTTATGGGAGGAGGCAAGTACTGCATTTATCTATCCCACCATCTTGACCAGAGCCTCTTTAATAATTTCTTAAAATAAAAAAACATGAAAGTGTATGTTTACTTTTGGTCATGTAGGTGCTCAGAAATTTTTACCACTGGAATGACAAATAAGTGAAGGACAGTATTTAAACTATTTCGCTGGCATTAGAAAAAGAAACAAAAATCCACTTTGTGATGCTTGTGGCTTTCAAAGCATGAAGCCATATGCTTGAGATCAGTCTTTAAGTAATGTCAGGTTTCACATTGAGGTTGCAGTTGTGTGAAACTGGGGCTCCTCAGAGCCTGATTTGATGCCATTTTGAGCATTTGTACACCAGTAAAAAAAATTCTTAATGTTTTTCTTGAGTGTGTATCATAAATTGTGTAAAGCCTTAACACAACTTTAAGAATTTGAATTAAATGTAGCAAGAGAGGACATCTGCTAGAAACCTAAATGATTGTAGAAGATTAGTAAATGAAGTGGAAAATAGGAACCATTGATGTTAATAATGCCACATATTTTCTTTTGTGATACTTTTGTTGTTAGTGCTTTTAGCCCCCTGACTCAGAAAAATAAAGTGCTGTGAATCCAAATAATTATATTAAATCTGGTTATATAAAAGAACAGCAATCAAACAAGCATCTTGAGTTCTAGAAATATCTAAAAACTTAGATTTCCGTTTATAAATAATTTTCGCACATGGCCCAAATTTTAGGCATAAAATAGAGGTATTCAAATGTCAGTGTGGCCTCTGCTGTAGGTGAATTATAGGAACCTCGGTAGCTTGAGCAATTCCATGGAATATCTTTTCTCTTCAAAACATATAGCCCAAAATGATTCAGGCTAGATTTCTGCATAGATCTCTCCACAATGATTATCCTGTTTTCAGGATAAGGAGAAAGGGTAGGGGAAAAAGAAATTTGGATGGAGTTGTTTGAAGAGATAAAAGAGATGCATGAAAGTAGCTCACCAAAGTCTACTTTTAGCAGTCACCTGTTGACAGTGAAGAAAAGATGAATCACCAGTTTAGGCCCATGACAGCTTTTTTGAAATGAGAAAAAGGCCTCAGTAAATGCATGCAGCCCATTCCCATCATCCCTTTAATAACCTGTAATATTGTAGCAGGATATTTTTGTCACACTGAATCTGATTGATGGTCTTGGCTATAAGACATTACAAGTGTAGAGTAAATTGACCGAACATCTAAACATACAAATTATTAAAAGGAGCAGTAGCAGCCATTGGCCTCCTGGGGAAAGCAGGCAGGCTTTAGTTAAGATGATCCTATTTCCAAGTGCAATTTATAGTCTATTGACTTGTGGCAGTGTCTTTTTAGATGTGAGGAAATTGTCATACATTGCAAATGAGAAGCTGTTTTGACACTAGAATTTGTGAGTGCCAGGGAGAAATGATATCAGCTGCCTGGTCTGTTAAGGTTAAATGAAGTTGCATTGTTGCCCACAGACAGGCTTTCATTTCCTTTTCTTTCTCCAGGCTGTCCCCATGTACAATTACTCTGATTAGGATGAGTAACAATGTGTTTCTGTCACCCATTGTATTGACAGTGTGCAGAATTTTCCACTCAAGTGGTGCCAGTCATTACTTAGCTTCTCAGATATTGTGACAGGGCAGATCCATGTCTGCCAGTCAAGTATATCAATGACAAAGAGGGCTTAGACCTTGGTCATACACTTCTAAATTAAAGCAGTCAAAGTTATTTCCATTGGAATACTATGAACCTCTGCTTAGATGTGACTCTGATAGCCTTTCATCAAATTTTTGGATGAAAATGTTTGCTTAACATTTTGCCCAATAACCTAGCCTATTTTCCTTTCTTTTTGATTATTTTCAGATTTCATTTTAGAGTTATTTTAGAAAATGCTTCATTTATTCATCCAATAAACACTTACTTTCACTATGTCTACCACTTCAGGTAAAGAGGACAAAACAACAAAATGACAAGGTCCCTTCTCCCTTAGATTTGGGTGATTTTAGATTGGGGTGGGGTCTAGAAGGGCCTCGTGAAGGAGCAAACATTTGAACAAATCTTTGTATTGCATGAATCTAAGAATCCATAGAGTTGTGCACTGTGAAGGTTCAAAGATAAATAAAATACGGTACCTTGTACTCAAGGTGCTTACAGTTCAGTAGTAAAGATGGACTATCGGTATAAATCAATTTTTAAGACAAATGTGCTAAGTTCCCATGACAGAGGCTCAAGCTAAATGGTATTGAAATTCTTCCTTCTCCATTTATCACCAGTCTTAGTCCATTGGGGCTGCTGTAACAAAGCACCATAGACTGGATGGCTTATAAATGACAAAAACTTATTATTTCTCACATTTCTGGAGGCTGGAAGTTAAGGATCAAGGCACCAAAAGATTTGATCTGGTGAGGAACTGCTTCGTGGTTCATAGCCAGATGTCCTTTCTCTGTGCCTTTATGTGGCAGAAAGGCTGAGAAAGCTCTCTGGGGTCTTTTTTATAAGGCACTAATTTGCTCTCATGACCTAAGCACCTCTCAAAGACCCACCTCCAAATGTCAACACACTGGGGTCCAGATTTTAAAATGTGAATTTTGGGGGTAGGCAAATAGTCTATGGCATCACCCAAATACCTAACTATTCCCATCCACTTCTTGGGGATGACTCCTGAGGATAATGCTATTGTGCTAACTCTAAGGTATTTGTTTGCTTCAGTAGTTATGATATCTATGGTGGATGTGTCAGGAGATGTAATTATCCCCTAGCCCTTTGAAGAGGGGAATAATTGACCTCCTGAAGACCTTTGGCATTACCTTTGTCTGACTTGCTCCTCTGTTTCCTGCTGGTGTGTAAGCATGAAAGGCATGGGAATAGACAGGCATGACTTAGCAATGTGGAGACCCTGGGCTGTTCATGTTTAGTGGAATACCAAAGGAGAGATCTGAGATAAATCTGGAAGGGTGGGATGCCATGGGCATATCTGGCTCTGTGTCATCAGGGACTCCCTTATGGGGAAAGATGCTTCCATACTAATCCTCCATAATGATGGAGACAAAGGTTGAGGGTGCTACATAGACATATATAAAATTCCTTTTTGATTTATAGCACCCTTGTCACAAATCTAGAATATGAGCCATCAGAAAAATGATGCTCTTGCCTTTGATCCTCAAGATTTTTTCTTAATACTCAGATCCCTTGTTATTTCATTATCCCATTCATAATGACTGTGGAGTGATGAGCCAGAGTCTCATTGTGTGCACGAGTGTTTATTCAAGCCACACCATGCACTCCCTTGCAATCCTACATCTTCCAGCAAACTTTGTCTACCTTTGTTATTCTCTCAATAAAGTTTTTCATCAAATAACATAAGAATTTTATATTTTCTTCTAGTTATTCATGTTTCAAAATACTGGATCTTGAGGAAAACATAAGTAATATAATTATTTTGTGTATCTATATATATGCATGTATGTGCATTTGTATTTACTAATATAAAAGCATTCTGCTTTAAGAAAACACAAATGCAAATTCACAAGATAGGATAATTGCAAGGATGATTGAATTATAAAAACATTTTCCTTTCTAAAAGATTTAAATCACAGTTCCCTTATTATTTAAATATAATTTTAATTTATATTTAAAATTATGTTATATTGAATATAATTCAATTACATATTATATATTATACCTTTAATCATATACTACAGCACAGGGGTGTCAAACCCATTTTCACTGGGGGCTACACCAACCTCAAGGTTGCCTTTAAAGTACCCAATATAATTTCAATTCTTTAACAGTTAAGGAGTAGTTACATTTACACAGTCCTAAAATTATTTTGGCTCTTTGAAGGCAACTGCTAGGCTGATGTGGCCCCTAGTGAAAATGAGTTTGACACCCCTGCTATAGAGTATATAAATACACAATACCATATTCATATACAATACTGATTTTTCTAACTACTTATGATCAGCTCTGTTGTAAAATGAAGTGCCCCTTTTAAATACTTTGGAAAATAATATCAGAGCAATAGCCAACATACTGGCCTTTGAAATCAGTGATGTACAGCTTATAAGTATTTATTAGGAAATGGTTTCTATTTTTAAAAATATTTTTTTTATTTATTTTTAGAGATAGGAAGGGAGGGAAAAAGAGAGGGAGAGCAACATCATTGTGTGGTTGCCTCTCACATGCCCCCACCTGGGGACCTGGCCCACAACCCAGACATGTGTCCTAGCTGGGAATCAAGCCAGTGACCCTTTTGGTTTGCAGGCCGGCACTCAACCCACTGAGCCACACCAGCCAGCAGAGGAGATAGCTCCTTTTGAAAAAAAAATGTTGACAGTTAGACTTAGAAGTGGCAGCTTTCATTTATTTATTTGGGCTACACAACAAATGGAACCTTAGGGAATGGTACCTGTTTTAGATTCAGTTGCTGGAAACACTTTTTTGGAGATATGTCAAATTATGTGGGGAAGTTTCTTGCTTAATCTTTCAAAAGAGAGTGTTCCCCCTCCCTACCCCCAATCACATAACCTCCTACCTTAATTCACTAAAGATAACTTACTCTCTATCAACCACCTATATGTCTTGTGAGTCATATTGACCTCAGACAGGTGACACAGTCCTTGGCTAAGATAAAATTGGTTTAATGGGATCCTTCCCTGCTCCCTGTGTTTCTGAATATACTTAAGCATGCAGAGGACACTGCAGGCCCCTTTCCCCATCGAGAAAGTGTGTCGAGGCAGCTTACAATAAAGGACAAGACTTCCCACAGCCTCATCAATACCTTGATAGCTCTCGGCTAATGGAATCTTGTGACTTTCGGTTCTCATTGATAAGAGACCCTGATGCAGACACTGATGAGTGGGATGTTCTCTGTTTGCACACAATTCTTCTTACAGCTTGCTCCATGGAACATATTTTTAGGCAGAGGTCAAAATGACTACATTTCTGGCTGTCATTCTCTCCCTGAAGCTGGAGGGAAAATAATTTATTTTGTTTGATTATTATATACAGTTCCTTTTCTCATTTTCATTGTGCTACATAATTAGAGGGAATTTTCCAAACCTAGAAAATGTTTTTTTTTTTAAGTGAAAAATGTTGATGTTTGTTTCAAATCCATTTCTCTAACGATTTAAGCAGCCTGTATTTTCTAATAATAATAATAATAATAATAATAATAATAGCCAAGCCTTGAGTGGTGTGCCTCTCAGGCAGTTGGAGTGTTGTTCCCAGTTGGGCCACATTCGAGAAGACAACTAACTGATGTTTCTTTCTCACGTCAATGTTCCTTTCTTTCTCTTTCCCTTTCCTCTCTCTAAAAACAATGAAAAAATGTCCTCAGGTGAGGATAAAAAATAATAATAATAGCCAACATTAGTGTGCAGTCACCATATGTGAAGTGTATTACATACATGACCTCTCTTAGTCTTCCCAGCAGCTTGATGGATAGGAGAGAGATAATATTTTACATTTTACACATGCCTACTTAGGCTGGGAGAGATTAAACACCTAACTCAAGGTCAATTGCCTAGTAATTGGTGGATGTGGATTCAAATCCAACTCTGACTCTAATATTTGTGTGTCATCCTTTCTGAGTGAAGTGATTTTCAAGGGCATTCTGTCTCAGGTGGGTCTTTTAATCTTGAGGAACTCTGTATTCTGGGAATAGCAAGAATTTCTTGACTGTTTCTTCTCAGGGGGTTTCTACTTTATTTATATCAAGAACTCTAATCAGAAAGGACCACGTTAAGCTTTCTCTCAAGCTTGTGCCAATCCTAAAATGGCTAAATGATGCAGCAAAAGTGCTGGCACAAACTGATCTCACAACTTCATTTTGAAGTATTTGCAATACAAGAGTTTTGAATAATAACTATTTTGTCTGCTTTTTAAATACCTTTGCCTCACAAAAAAGTACAAATTTTTTAACCCTCAGGGTCTGAAGATCATGGAGTTTCCATTGTTCATTCCTGACCATCCTTAATGACTTAACTTCTTTTTATAAAAATATTTTTATTTATTTATTTTTAGAGAGAGGGGAAGGGAAGGAGAAAGAAAGGGAGAGAAACTTTAATGTGTGGTTGCCTTTCATGTGCCCCCTACTGGGGACCTGGCCTGCAACCCAGGCATGTGTCCTGAATGGGAATTGAACTGGCAACCCTTTGGTTCTCAGGCCTATGGTCAATGCACTGAGCTACACCAGCCAGGGCTAATTTATCTTCTTTTGGTTGATTTGGCCTTACTTATTTCCCTTACTGGTCAGAAATAACCCTTTGCTTTCACGGCATGTAATGAGGCACTATGTAAATAGAATTTGGGAAACTAAATGTGGATATTACAATAAAGGGGAAGACCCAGTGAAAGACATAAGAAAGTGAGATAATTATGAGAGACCTTTGAAAAGTGTTACTGAGGACTTTAGAATATAAACTTTGGCTACTTGATTTTATGTTACAACTTGCTTTTGCTCTTTCTCTGGGGGACCTGTTAAATTCTTTTGCTTACTAACAGGTTAGGTTCCCAAAGGATATTCAGAAATACCAAGTGACTGTAACCACCATTTGTTGGTGGTGGGTATTGCTGACTCATTGTTCCTCCTTGGCATATAGTTTTCTATTTATAAAGCTTCACAAATGAAGGACTTTCTGCAAAGACAAGTTTGACTTGAAAGCATATCAATATAGAAGATATTTGACACTGCTGTGTCTAGGGGAAGATGCTTCCTACCTTGTTATTTTATTAAAAGAAACATCTTGACCCTCTGCTAGGTCTTCTCTATACAGTACATGCTTGATCAATGGTTCATAAGGATACTTGAAGAGAAAAAAATGATTTCAATGCTAACAAATGGATACCCTTTGGGGATAAAAGCACTGTTTCTAGAGATGCGAAAAAAGTTCTGAAAGGGAACTTTGAGGGAGACGATCATGGGAAAGGCTGTTTGAGTTAGCTGCCCTTGGGAAACAGGTAGCTGCTGTCAAGTCTCATTATCACCACTGGGTGTCACTCCAGGCAGCCCTTTAGCAGTTGTCTAGTCAAGGTTAAAATATTGTAGAGGAAAAGACTCAGCTAAACAAATTGAAAGGAAAATAATGAAAGGAACAAAAAGAACATCTAATATATCAGGATTTTGAGTTAGAGGGAAGAAAAGTGCAATGCTAAAGCATGGCATCAGGTGGCATTCTGTTTTGAGGAATTGTCCTCTGCTGGCGATGTTTTAAATTCAGAGGATGGTCTGTCCCAATCAGTTGGCTGAGGTGAGAGCAGAGTTAGACCAAAACCCAACTAGATTTCTAACTACATATTATTATTGTTAAGGATTTTGCTCCATAGGCTTAACTGCTTTCCAGAAAAGTTATATAAGTTTACACTAAAAGGGAAGTGCATTTCCTCTATTTGGTTTCTTACAGTATCAGCAGTATACATTCTTGTAAACTTTAAGATCTGTGTACTTGCTTCAGAACCAGCGGGCAGGGGAAAAAACATTGGATTCCTGCTGAAGTAGGTTAAAGGAGGTAAGAAATACAAACAGGCTAGAGAATTAAGAGGAATTCTTGCAAAGTGAGGGGAAAAAAATGAGGTTATCTTAAAACTTACTCTAGGTATCACGAAGGGTGAGTGTGACTCCCCAGGCATTTTATAGTGGTGGAAGTCTCCAGTCCTTCAAAATTTTACTCCAGTTTCTTTGAAACTCATGAACAAATCTCTTCCTTTTTGCCTCCCTCTACCTCTATCACTCCACTATATTGACATGAAGACTGCTAGTAATTTAAAACTTCACATGGGAAGAAAGGCTCAGAAAGTAGGAATTTTGACCTTCCTTTATTGTTACCCAGCTGACAAGAGGAAATGAGGTGTTCACAGCTTGATTACAGTGGGAATGATGTAGAATGCTAGGTTGGCCATTGTCTCACACAGGAATGCTTTTGGCTGCACATAACAGAAAAACTGATTAATATAAACTATTTTAATATAGTCATTTATTAACACACTTTAAAAGAAAACTGGAGGAATTTGGTTGCTGATGTTGGTTTGCTGCTTTCCAGTGTTATCATGCACCTTCTCATTACTTTGCTCTGTCACTCTTGATGGGTGTATTTGGCCTTGTGCTTTTTGTCTCCTGGTCACAAACAGGTTATCGTAGCTCCAGGCATCATGTCCAAATTCAAAACAAGAAGGGGGAAGTGGAAGTGAAGATTCTTTCTTCTTGTCTCTTGTCTGTTGATTATGAGGAAGAAACATTCTCTGAAGACCCAGTAGATTTTGTAATTGACTGGAACTTTGTCACATGGTGACCTCTGGATGGAAGGAAGCCTAAGAAAGCAAGTATTTAGTTTTTTCACTCTGTTATAGTGAGTGGAAAGAAAGAAAGTTAACAAATGTTGAGTCAACCCACCAAAAGTGCCTGTCAGAAATTTCTGAATACATTTTCTAATAAAAATGTTGTTTTATATTGTGGTAGTATTTCCAAAGTATTATGGGTATGAGTTAATACATTAATCCAATTTATATGCCCTATGATAAATACATTCTGAATGTCACACTGTGGACATAAAAATGTACCATTGGAAAAAATTTGCTTATAAATTGGGGAATCTCTGTAGTGTATTCCATTTTTATTTTAAGGTAAAACATTATTCCCTCAGGCCTTTCAAAAAGGTTTATTAAGTTTTATGTTGACTGTGTATGTTGATGATTTTTTCTGAGTGAATAGGAATATGTGGAATAATCCTCCTGGGATTAAGATACAATGTTATATGGAAAATCTTATTTAGTTCTATTGTAGAGAAAAAATTTTTAAATCCCAGATGAGACCTTGATTCTCTTCTATGCTGAAGTACCTGGTCTCTAAATAAGACTCTTGGAAGAAGGAGAAAAAAAACATGGCTTGAATCACTTTACTGGTATGGGTTTATACACTGAGGCCTCTTTCCTGAAAAATAATATTTCCTCCTGGGTAATTTAAGTAACTGTTACAGTGAATAGCAAGACCTTGGGTTTGAGGGGAGAGTTTCAGGCTCTCCAATGTGAAAACTGAATGAATATTTATTTGTATATATTCCATTTTCAAATATGTCTTTTAAAAAACTAAAACTAGAAATTTTGATTAAATAAGTATCTTTATTATTTACCTATTGTGTATTAGAAATATGTATATGAACACTTTTTAAGTTGAGCAAAAATAAATAAAAAATAAGAATCTTAGTGAGGTAATATCTTGGGTCATTAAATCTTGAATGTTTTCTCAGGGAATTCTTAGGAAGTAGGTACACAGACTTTGGGCCTATGCACACATTCTGCCTTCTGGAAATCTTCATCCAGTGAAAATTTGTTGACCCCTGCTTTTTGTCAGGTACTGTGCCTGACAAAATACATAGGGATAAATCATACCCAGTTCCTGCTCTCCCTGCGTTTGTAATCTACAGGGAGACAAACACACCAGGATTGGGAGTCAGTGGAGTGAACTTTAGGCAAAGTGAGCACAGGTGTCATTTGATCTTATAAAAGGCTCAAAGACAGTTTCCTGGAGGAAGTTACTGAAGGCCTTGACTAAAACACAATATTTCTCTCAGGCACCACTAATTTTCTTTGAAATTACGTTATCCATAGTTCTCATTCTTTTTAGATCTGGAGATATTCTAGTCTCCTATGATTTCTTTTTGTTTCACACTACTTATGATCCTTTGAATGTTTTTTATCACATAAAATTCCCAGCACATTCTTTTCCTAGCTAGTTTTTAAAGAGAAAGCTCATGAAAAATGCATGTGCCTGGGTCCTTGGAGCCTGTTGTTCCAGTTCTGTCAAAACCCCATTGACAAAGGTTCTGCAACCTTAGTTTTCTCAATGCCTCTCTCCCAATCAATGCTTATTTTATTTAATTTTAAAAAGTGGTATTAGTTAGCTGTCCTGTTATTTTCTAGGAGATTTTTTAAATAAAAAATTTATTCATAACTAGTGATTTCTGAAGGTTCCAAATTTTTCCCCCTGAACTCCAAACATCATAAACCTCAATTGAATAAAACAAGAACACCTTAAAAAGAGATTTATGTAATAGTTACCTTACTCATATCATTGATGAAGTTTATCTTTTTCCTTTTCTTATCCAGTTTGAAATGTTTTACAAATTTTGATTTTGAAAATGAGGGGGATCTCAGAACATAATTGCAAATATCCAGCTTAGTTACTTTACCAATCTTACCAGCTCAAGGCATGAGATGGGAAAGGAATACAAGCACAGATCAGTAACTCTGCTGCAATGAACATTCTATATTGATGTTTCTAGGGTGAACAAAGCATTTGAAGATCTCTTTCTTTGAATACTGGAGTCTTATTGAACACTTTATGCAATCAGAGTTTCAGAATATGTTTTAAAAGTCTAAAGGAAAACACCTTACATTAAATGATTCATGTTATCAGAAGTCATTAAATATATTTGATAATTTTAGTAATATAAATACCTCAAATAATGGTTGAATGTAAGTCATGGAATAATAAAATTCACATGGATATGGATAGCTCTTGCATGAAAATGTTAAACATGACCCAAATATAAGAGAGAAAATTAAGCACTGGGTTGAGTGTGGGGTAGAGCAAGACTCTAAAAAGGAACTGAAAAAGTAAGTCAGCCCCAATGTGTTTGACAAGAAGGAGAGGAGAGAGTGGCATTTTGTCATTTTAGGAGAAAGAAGAGAAAGCATGATTTGTGGCTAAATACATTAAAATGCTTATTTGACATGTAAACATTGATAAAATCAAATAAAAACAAGCAGATTTTGAATAATCTGTGCTCAGATCATCTGACAATTTTATTAAAGAGCTATAGGAAATTCAGTTGCTCAGAGAATGACCATCTGAAGAGCATCTTATTTTGAATAAACCAATATCAACTTCAGAAGAGTTGACTGGAAATGTTGGTCACATGACAAATGGAAATGATTCTTCTTTTTGGAGTGTTGTGGAGAGCATGAAGGAAAAAATAGAATAGAATGTTGAATTTTCGTACTCTTGAGGCTGAATGAGTGATGCCACAGCAATGGTCTGCACTGAGTAAGTTCTTTCAGTTAGATTTCATTTTGTCATGCCTACAAGTCACTTTTTTGTGGGTCTTATAATTTTATATCCATGGTATTTCTGGGATGTAATAATGCCATCTGGCTCATATTACTGGTGTACAGGGTTCAGTAATGTTAAGAAACAATTGACTGTATGATTACTGGTACCCATTGCAAAACTTAGTATATTCATGCCCATAAAATGTTATTTACCAGTACTTTTCACCAACTTTGAGTGTTAGAATCATTTGGGGAGTTTTTAAAAATATGAAGTCCGAATTTCACTTTAGAAACAATGGGGCAGGGTCTCTGGCCTCCATATTCTCAAAAATTTCTCTAAGACATATACTGCCATAAACCATGCCTATGAATTCATATATCTCAGCTACCAATATGTTTGTGGGAAAAATTGTTTAAGTAAATATTGCATAGTCATATTCAACACAATTCCCAGAATCAGAAAAGAATAACATTTTGGTTATATTTTGCATTCCATGCTTCACACACAGTCACTCTATGTCACCAGTAGAAAGGCCCATGGAAACTTGTGGTTGGCTGTTAACATATTATTTCAGCTTAAGTAAAATGTTGGGGGAAGGAGGTCTCTTCTCTCCTAAAGAGGAGGGGTCAGTTGAGAGAGTGGTTTCAGGAAAGCCTTGGGGTAGCTGCTATTTTTCTCCAGGTGTTTGATGTGACTGACGGCTGCTGTCTGAACTTCCTAGTCATTTGCCATTTCATTAGCTGCCAGGTTTTCAATTTCTGCCTCTTGGAAGTTACACCGCTTTGAACAAGTCCCCACAGTAATTGAATTTGCCACAGAAATAGAACACTGGAAAATTTCATTTTCTTCTTCCCTGCATGAAGGCAAGGAAGCAGGCAGGGCACACACACATATTCCTTCTGGGCTGCTCCTCTCTAGTTCACAGGCTCCCATTCCCCTCCCTTCCCCCATGCATCCACTAATGCTCACTCCCATCCTGCTCCCAAAGCAGGTACACAGACATACAAAAAGGGCCTGCTTTCAAATCATCTCAGAGTGCATCAGCCTGTCACTTTGTAATTTTCTTCTAAATGCCTTCCACAAATAATGGTTTTCAAAATGAGCATTAACAGGCTTGATTACATGAAATTGTCCTTTTAATTTACACCAGGATTCTATTGATCACACAAGTGCAGATTAAAGTGTTCAATGAAGCCCGTGATGAGGTATTAACCAGCTAAGGGTCCTCCAGGGGCCGCCAGGGAGGCCAGGAATATGCTAGAAGTGTACAGTTATTTCCCCATAATGAAGTGGCACTATGCGAAGGCATGATTCGCTGGCAGGAAGAATAGATCGGAGATGATGAGCTCTTCAAAGTCATTTCTCCCTCACTCATTCAGCCTCATGCCCAGATCCTCTTGCGATTCTTCTGCATTACTTGTCATGAAATGCCAGGATTTACTTAGCCAGCTGATGCAATTTTTATGACCTTATTGCTTTTTCACCATGGTAATAGTTTTGAATCAATTTATCAATCCAGTGGTGCCATCAGACATATTGCCCTGAAGATCAAGTCCGGGTCATTCCATCAATTCACTGCGGTTTACGAAGATAGAGAAAAAAGCCAGGCCGTGTGGGCTATCAACTTCAAATGGCTTAGTAAACATGCCTTGGCTGCTTTAACTGCTTCACTTCTGCCTCTGGACCTTTGTGCTCATTCACAAGACCACCCAAATCAACCCAACAGATCTTGATCTCGATAGATACACCCCAGATGTAAAGAGGCCAGATAGAGCAGGAAGTATTTCTGGAAAGTTCCTAAGCAGAGTGGTTGGAACAGAACTTGTAGGTGTGGCTTGGCCTTGCACACCAAGCTGATTGTGGTATTCTACCCAAGTGACAGAGCTTTTGTTTTACCAGTCAGAGGACTGAGCAGTTGGCAGGGAAAGAAAGGGGAGTGTGAAGTTGTGTTTCCTTTGTAATAGGTTTTGCAGCAGGGTTGGGATTCATAATCCAATCCATCTTTTCTCTATAGGGGCTGCTAGCTAGTGATAATGGTTTCAAAAGATGAAAAACCTGTAAGTCATTTTTCACAGAATGAGATGTCATTGAGGGCAGGGCATGAAGAAAGACTAGCACACTTATTGGAAAAGATGATCTCTTAGGAAGACAATGAACATTCCTTGCCCAGGAAAGAAAAGGTAGAGGTGCTATAGGTGTCAGTCTGGCCATGAAGTCAGGTTGCTGTTGTTTGAATGAGTAAAACACTAGGTGTCTCTTGGGAATTCAGTTTAGTTATTACATTGGCTATATTCAAAGAGTCCTCTTAGTTCAGTTGTATATTCCTTGTATTTATGTATTATGTCAAAATTTGAAATCCCACAGCTGAGATTCTGGTAATAAGTTGTTTGCAGAAAAAATGTAACAATGAATTTAAATATTACTAAAACATGTATTGTTTGCGAGGCCTTAATAGAGATTAAATATATACTATCAGCTTTGTGTTTTGCTTGGAGGCTGCTATATTCAGCATTTAAAATGAGATTTGTCAAATCACAAGCTTATGTCGATTCCATAAAAGTTTAATGATTTACTTCCAGGTCTAGCAACATTTAGGATTTATTTACAGTCTTTATTATAAAATTTATCCAAAATATACACATTCCCCAAAGACTTCTGAGCTCAGAGGCAGAAATATAAATGCACAAAAGTGAAATATAGCAGATGGTAAAATCTCTGTTTGCTAGGCATTTTTTTCCCCTTTAATCTCCTTTCATTTTACTTTTCTTCTCTATTTGGTAAATACTGAAGGGGGCAAGAGGGCCTTCTGTTCTGAGGGAACCATTTAGGGGAGTCTGTAGAACAGATCAGATATCATAGGAGAAGATCATTAATGAGAACTCCTTATCCCCCTGGGTAGTTAGAAAATTTGGAGTTGGAAATTAAGATAAGGAACCAGAAACCATGAAATCATGAAATGTGACAAGGAAGAAACTTTAGAGATAATCTAAGGCAATTTCTGTATTTTGCAGACAAGGAAACAGCAGCGTTTTACTAGAGTTGGTTGGCTGTATATGGTCCTCCAACCATAAAACTCAATGACTTGGAAACCCTTTACTATACCGCCTCTGTGCTGAAGACACATAAACACCTTGCTTCAAAATTCCTTGACTTTTTCAAGTCCAGTAATGGTTATATGCACTTCCACCATTCTCCAAACATGGCAGTGTCTTACAACCCATGGTCAGTTAATTTAGGGGTTCTCAAACTCTAAAGTATCTCCAAATGACCCAGGGGGCTTGTAGGAAACATAGACTCCCAGGCCTAATCTCCAGGGATTCTTCTGTGAATTCACAGTGGAGTTCAATAATCTGCATTTTAACAAATGATACCAATGCAGGAGTTCTAGGGTTCACATGGCTTTAAATGCTGTTTTTGCCACTTAATTGGTTACGTGATTTAGGTCAAATGGCTAAATGTCTTTAATCCTCAATTACATCTGTAAAATGGGCGTAAGACTACCTGTCTTAGAGGATTGCTGTGGCAATTTGCTTGTGATATTATGTGAAAAGCACATAGAAAACATTTCTAAGAGATTATCTTCACTGCTCTGTGCCTGTTAAAAATGCTCACATTTACATTTAAGTTAAAGGTAAGTTTATTATACAAAAACTCTTTCAGATAAATCAGTAGGATTCTCAATAAACATTTAAGTATCCCTTTGCTAAGTAAAGCAATTCATAGATTATTGTGAAATAATGACTCTCACTGTTTTAATAGGTCAGGGTTTTTTTGTAAAATATCAGAATTCAGTAATAAATGACATACTTATGGACTTTTTAGGTGCCAAATGCGGGGGTGGGAGTGGGAATGGAGGACACTAATGTATCTCTTCAGTCACATGTTCATCTCTCTTCCCAGTATATTCTTACACTAAAACATACTAAATCTTGGTGACCTCATCTTCTGTTCTTCTTCTACTCAAAATTGGCAATTGACCTTCCTTGCCTTCCTCCCTCCTAGAACTTCTTGGCTGCCTAATATTTGTGTAGCCCTATGACAGGAACATGGAATGGTGTGCCCAGTGATTGTGACTGATAATAAACACTGGGAATTTAGATGAGGGAGAGATTTCTGTGGGCTGCAGTAGGTAGGAGGGCCTTTTGGAGGTGATGGGAACTGAACTGTTTCATGAGGCATCAAGATAAATTGGAGTTGGGTGCTTAAGGTCCTCCTTTTTTTTAAAATTTTATTTTAATCATTGTTCAAGTATAGTTTTCTCCCTTTTATCCCCATTCCAGCCTGCCCACTCAGCCCTCTCCACTTCCCTCCCATTACCACCCTCCCCCTAGTTTTCATCCATGTGCCATTTTAATCTGTTCCTGTAAACCCTTCCCATTTTCCCCTGAAACTCCCTCTTTTCTCCCCTCTGGTCACTGTCAGCCTGTCCTCTATTTCAGTGCCTTTGACTATATTTTGCTTGCTTCTTTGGTTTGTTGTTTAGGTTCCTGTTAAAGGTGAGATCATATGGTATTTGTCTTTCACTGCCTGGCTTATTTCGCTTAGCATAATGCTTTTCAGTTGCATCCATGATGTTGCAAAGGGTAGGAGCTCCTTCTTTCTTTCTGCTGCATGGAATTCCATTGTGTAAATGTACCATAGTTTTTTGATCCATTCATTTACTGATGGGCATCTAGGTTGCTTCCAGCACTTAGCTATTGTAAATTGTGCTGCTATGAACATTAGGATACAAAGGTTCTTTTGTATTGGTGTTTTAGGGTTCTTAGGGTATCTTAAGGTCCTTCTTAATTAGAGGTAAGAAAGAGTCAGAGGTTAGAAAAGAGTGCTCTCCGAATGGTTTTCAAACCTGCTCAGTAAAACTCTTGGGTTATTTATAGGTACTTCAGATGTTTTGAATGGAACTTTGTGTTAAAATATATTTTAATCATTAAAAAAACCTGTGATGAAAAGTATACACTCACATTTTGTATTTGCCACATTATCATATAGTAGCTATTACTTTTGTGTTCTCTTGTGACATCAGTTTATTAATTTTGGTCAGGCCTGGAATAAAATTTCTATTGCCATTTGTCTGTATTCAGAAAGCAATATGAGATTGTTAAGAGATCTAATAAAAAATGTATGCCTTTTTCAGCTTCTTATCGGTGTAAATCAGGATATTTTTCTCAATAAAGTTCAACAAATGAATTTTCATGTTACATTTGCAAGTTTATGCATATATATTATGTGCTTATTTGATAAGACCACAGCTGTCATTTGACTTCTACAATTTAAAGGTTTTTTTGTAAATTATCTGATTGGTCTACTTAGAATGTTTATCTATTTTATAAAGTGTGATCTGACAGGAGTAATCTATGAAAAAGCAAAATAAAATTTGCTGCTAAAAAATGTTGAAAGCCATAGTCCAAGTTCATCTAGTCTCTAGTCAGTCTTAAAAGAAAGGAGTCAGGCATGTGGAATAGTTTGTGGTTTTTTGCAAGGAACTTTTGAGCAGTGAAATGACACATTGATAACTGGAAAGATTTGATAGTTTGTGGGGATGAAGGAGGAAGAAAATGAAACCACAGAGAGTATTTTGAAGACAACTACTGTCTGACATATCTGGGCAGGAGGAGAGTTTGGATGAAAATGAGGTGATAAAAATAAACAAGAGGAAGTATTGTTGCAAAATAATAAGTGGAAATTCGTGGTGCTTACAGGATATTGACAGATTGAGGAAGAAAGAACAGGGAGTAAGAGATGCCCAGATTTTGGAACAGATTTTTAGAAGTATAGGAATGGAGATACAGGAAGATTCAGGCTTGAAGAGACAGGGATAGCTTTAGTTTTATACACATTTCATTGTATTACTAAAAATTTAAAGATTACTAAATCACTCAGGGGATTTTTCCAAATAGAATTATTCAGTGTGCAAATGTGGACATAATCTGCCAGACCACATAATCCACAGTGTTATTAGGAAAAGCAAGCAATGGAAGTCTGTAGATCCAACCCCAGCCACTGTTTTAGAGAATGATTTTAGGTTTATTGTGGTGTTCATATCATCTTCTTAGTTGCTCCTAACATTCTGGAAAAATATCCAGAAATACCCAAGTACTCTGACTTTTTTATAGTTTAAATATTTGCCTATATTCATCTTCATTTCACATTACAGGATAAAATGAATAACACAATGTCTAAATTGTACACACTTTACAATATGAACAAAGGCATGAATATTGTTAAAAGATGTAGAATCACTCTCTTAAGAGACAAGGAAGGACATAATGCCTCAGTAGGTTTAAAGAAACTGACTTCTATCGACCTCTACTCTTAGGCTGAATGTCCAATATATCTCCCTCAAATTTCTTCTGAGCATTGCTTTTTTTTTTAACCTTGCACATACCATGGCCTCTGATCCAGATAATTAGAGCCCAACACTAGATTTCCAGAACAGATACTGAAAGATGGATTGGGACATGCATGCCAACATAAATGTTTGGCACGGGCTTTAAATAACATAGTTCACACCGAGCCTTATGGAGACATACCATTCTTAGAAAGAAAACTGGATATTAGAGAAGATGCATATGAAATGCTAAATGACAGTACTAGGTGATACTTATTAAGCACTTCAAATGTGCCAGGTATCATAATAAGCTTTTAATAAAAATGGTTTCTATGGGCTAATTATTATTCTCATTTTACAGGTGGGAAAAATCACACAGCAGTAAATAGGTGGAGGCAGGGTTTGAATTCGTTTCTGACCTCAGGGTGACCTCAAAATCTGTAACCTCAACTGTTCTGCTGAAAAACCTCTGGAAGGAAATAGAAAAGCACACGCAAGCATGTGTTGACAGACTGTTTTCAGGGCCATAGGACTGAAATTGTTGTTATGCAATTTTACACAGTCCTGAGACGCTGGCTTACCTAGAAAGGTTGCATCTGCAAGATATAAAAACTTCTTTTTTGGATTAGCTTGCCTTTTCACTATGGTGAGCTCAAAAGGAATAGCTTTTCCAGTCACGACACTTGCAATTTGGCTGGAGAATGTGAATGGTCATTCCTGGACTACAAGCTCAACAGCTGTTCATATTTACACAGTAGGTGAAAATTTATATTTTAAAAATAGAGGCTCATAAAGAAAGAATATGGAATAATGACAACTGTAAAAAAGGAATAATTATATTCATGAAAAATGAACCAGTGAGTGATACATTTTTTTTAAGCAAAACATGATACAGCATTGAAAAATGGTGTCTTTAATTAATTTTGCCTAACATTAAAAGAATAGGGTCACTTATACAAAAAAATTATTGAATGAAGCAAAAATCCATGAAAGATATACTCTCTGATGTTACTTATAATGAAGGGTTATTTGCTGGTCAATACTCCACCATTATTTTTTAGAGTTATTATGATTAAAAATAGTGGTTATAACAACCTAATGTGATTATCACATAAAATATACCTTATTAGACAGATGTGACCCAATCATAAACTAGAGTTGATTTAGAAAGCAAAAGTAATTACTTGAATAAGACAATTTTAAGCTAGAGCTAAGAGAATACCCATGTATTCCCATTTATTTCAAACCTTTAAACAAACTAATGTGTATAATTGCTTTACAGTTTATAAAGGACTTTCACATACATTCTAGGTCTAACAAACATTCCATTTGCCAGATAAGAAAAGTAAGATGCCACGGACAGAACTAGTAAATAAATATGAATCTAGGTCATCAACCTCAGCTCTCTGCTATTAGCTCTGTGCCCTCTCCACAATATATTCTTTCTGGAAATAGTTGGGGTCCTTTTCAATGAGTTGTATGCATAGTAATATTGTCTAAGTTGTAGATGGCGGTAGATTTGAGGATAGGTGATAGGTAATCTCTCTTCATGCTCTCACTTGGAGTTGATTAGGAAGGATTATGACATGGATGCCCAGGAGAAGCTAAAAGTTTCATGTCCCTGTGAACTGATAGTTGTAAAATAATTTTTAACATTTATTTAGAGGAGAGGGGGAGCACATGGGGTAGAACAGAGGGGACTTCTGGTGGCTTCTCCAGCTGTTATACCCTTACACTTCCCTGAACTTCATAACCTTGGAAGGAAGCATAGCCCTCTGGTGCTCTGAGAACAAGCATGGCTTTTGGAAGATTTCACCATCAGCCTTCCTCTCACCCACTCTTTTAGGTGAATGCTGGTAAATTCATTGTCTCTTCCCCCCCTTATATCTCTACAGATGTCTTTTATATCCCAGTAATAATCTAATAGATTACATTATAGTTTGTTACCCAGACAATCGATCCACTAGTATACTCTAGTTCAGTGTTAGATTTAATCAAGAACTTTTGTATTTTTTGTTCTCTAAATGAAAATTATCAGTTAAAAGTATTTATGCTTATTATGGGCATAATACTTGTCTTGTAATACAGAAAACATCCTTGTTTTCAAGGATTTGTAACACAGGGAAGATAAGATTATATATATATCTCTTCCCTAGTTATTGATATATAAGATTATATATAATCTCTCTCTCTCTCTCTCTCTCTCTCACACACACACACACACACACACACACACAATCAGGTGGTATTTATATAGTGAACTATGAAATACTGAGTTCACTGGAGCCTAGAGAAGGAGATTGTATATAAACTAGGCTTTAAAACATGGTTAGAATCTTGTGAGGCAGAATAGGAGAAACAACAGAATAGGAATGTTGGAGGAACAACATTCTTGTAAGGGTAATGTGAGTAAAATCCTTCAGATTAGAATAAATAATGTGCATGAAAGGGACAGTGAGGAGCTGGTTTGGGAGATGAGCACTGAGGGACAGTGGGAAAGAAGGAGCAACTGGGTCACAATAAAATCTGGAAACCCTTGCAAGGTAGAATATTTGTTTGATTTGATAAAAAATGAGAAAGATCAATCACGGATAACAATAGAAGTACTTAATAAAGTACATATAGAAGTACTTTAGGAGGATGTGTCTGGTCAAGATCTTGGGCAATGGAAATGGTATTGACTTGGGTTGGAAGTTGGTATTTGGAGGAATGTGCCATCCTTGGAACAGAGAAGACAGCAAGGAGTCTGCCACAACAATCCAGGCATAAGATTTAGTGAAGTTAGTGATAGGAAGACAGAAGAGGAAAAAATAAAAAGCAAATCTAATAGATTTGTCAAAGACAAATAGGTAAACAGCATGCAAAGAGATCAAAGGTAGAAAAATTGTAGGAATTGAAGTGCCATGGCTTATGGAGGATTGAGTCTTAATTGGTGTTAAAAAACAACTTTATGTCAAGTTTTAGAAAGCATGCAATATTGATTAATTCAAGGTCCAGTGCAAGTTGTTTTTTCTTTAAAAAGCCTTTCTAACCTTTTCACATTAATCAAGTTTTCAACAAAATGATTGATTAAAAACTGTTCTTCTTTTGAGCTCTCATTCCTGTTTTAATATGATTCTATTATAAAATAAAAGATCAAGCACCTTGTCTTATTCTGTTATGATGTCCAGTGCCTATCGTGGAGACCTGGTACATTTAAGTAGTTCAATTAAGGCTTGTGAATGAATAAATGAATGAGGTAGGAAAGTATGATGCTCAGATTATAGGTGAAGGAATCCATCACTAACATTGATAGGACTAAAGATATATTGCTGAAAGGAATGGGAATATACTGCTGAAAGGAATAGGATATCACTTTCTAATTCAAATTCTCCCTGAGAAAATATTGTCTAACATTCTGTAACGTCTTAGAACATTGTTAATTCAGCCTCCACTTAAACACCTTTAGTGAAGAGGCAGCTTACTAAATTTTTGGAAAGTTTAATAGTTATAAACCTTTCCTGTGTTGAACCCAAGGACTCCACATTTTTACTTTACTCATTGCTATAAGAAATGTCCAATGATGAACCAATTCCTCCCTTTACTTATGTAAACATAGCTATCATGAACTCTCAACACCCACTTTTTTCTTGCATGTAATATTCTTCATTTTTGCAATTCTTTATGATTCAATTCGTTTAATTGCTCTCCTCTAGGTGGTTTCTGGCTTCATGATGATGCCTTTTAATGATGTAATGTTAAACATATTGCTTCTGCTCTGGTTTAGGCTGTAAATAGTCTGTAGAACTATAAACTGTTTTTATGAGCACAGTCTTTTCATTTTTTTAAAAATATATATTTTATTGATTATGCTATTACAGTTGTCCCATTCCCCCCTTCACTCCCCTCCACTCTGCACACCCTCTCCCACCCACATTCCCCACCTTTAGTTCATCTCCATGTGTCATAAGTTCTTTAACTTCTACATTTCCCATACTATTCTTGCCCTCTCCCTGTCTATTTTCTACCCACCATCTATGCTACTTATTCTCCATACCTTTTCCCCCTCTCTCCTCCTCCCACTCCCCTGTTGCTAACCCTCCATGTGATCTCCATTTCTGTGGTTCTGTTCCTGTTCTAGTTGCTTGCTTAGTTTCTTTTGGTTTTTGTTTTAGGTATGGTTGTTAATAATTGTGAGTTTGCTGTCACTTTACTATACATGTTTTTTTATCTTCTTTTTCTTAGATAAGTCCCTTTAACATTTCATAAAATAAGGGCTTGGTGATGATGAACTCCTTTATATTGACCTTATCAGAGAAGAACTTTATCTGCCCTTCCATTCTAAATGAAATTTTTGCTGGATAGAGTAATCTGGGATGTAGGTCCTTGCCTTTTATGACTTGGAATACTTCTTTCCAGCCCCTTCTTGCCTGTAAGGTCTCTTTTGAGAAATCAGCTGACAGTCTGATGGGAACTCCTTTGTAGGTTAATGTATTCTTATCTCTTGCTGCTTCTAGGATTCTCTCCTTCGTTTTTACCTTGGCTAATATAATTATGATGTGCCTTGGTGTGTTCCTTCTTGGGTCCAACTTCTTTGGGACTCTCTGAGCTTCCTAGAGTTCCTGGAAGTCCATTTCCTTTGCCAGAAAGGGGAAGTTCTCCTTTATTATTTGTTCAAATAACTTTTCCACTTGTTGTGTTTCCTCTTCTCCTTCTGGCACCCCTATAATTCGGATGCTGGATTGTTTAAAGATGTCCTGGAGGTTCCTAAGCCTCTCCTCAGTTTTTTTGAATGTTTATTTCTCCATTCTTTTCTGATTGGATGTTTCTTTCTTCTTTCTGGTCCAGTCCATTGATGTGGTACCCAGCTTTCATTTCATCACTATTGGTTACCTGTGCATTTTTCTTCATTTCACTTATTGTAGCCTTCATTTTTTTTTCATCTAATTTGCGACCAAAATCAATTCTGTGAGCCTCCTGATCACCAGTGCTTTGAACTGTGCATCTGATAGGTTGGCTATCTCTCAGTTGCTTAAAAGTACTGGGTGCAGAGCTTTCAATTTTGTTTGATCCATCTCTCCCCAACCCCCCTTTGGTCTTGTGGTGCCTGTTACATACAAGGGGCAGAACCTTAGGTGTTCACCAGGGTGGGGCACCCTAGTGGATGGGTTGTGATGATGTATGTGGGGGCAGGGTCTAGGAGGGAACAATGGCGCTTGCTCTGCTCTCTGTCAGACCTCAGTCCCTTCCACCACTTCCCCCAAGCAAACTGGGCCCCTCTGGTGCCAATTCCCATGTGGGTGGGCTTGTGCACCCCATGGGACTTTCCAAGGACCTCTCCTGTGAGGCTTGGAGTCTCTCCCTGCACTTAAACCCCCACAGGTGTTTTCAATCAGTGTCCCAAGGCTCTATTTCCCAGTGCTGTGATCCTGGGTTGCATGCAATGCCTTACCTCACAATTGCCACCTCACTGGATCTGCTGGTTGCCACCCCTTGGCTGGGGTCTGCCAGTTGCTGCTTGCACACTTAGGGTCCACCCACTGCAGTGTTGCTTGCCCTGGATGCCTTACACGCCCAGTCCCAACGCTCTCTGCTCTCCATGCTGCGACCCACTCCTGGCTGCCCAACTCTGCCCCTCCTACGGGTCTGAATGATTGTGTCTATTTTAACTTCTTGGTTGTCCGACTTCCATTCAGATCAATTTTCTGTCAGTTCTGGTTGTTATTCTATTTCTAAATTGTTGTTGTCCCTATCTTGGTTGTGTGAGGAGGCACAGTGCATCCACCTATGCCTCCATCTTGGCCGGAAGTTCAGCACAGTCTTTTTCTTAATTAATCTTCATGCTGTGTTGGCATTTTAAAACTCATATTGAGCTTGTCGTCAATTAAACTTCTGATTCTTCCTTGCATGTTCTGAGATTTGTACAATTCTTTTCACTACTAAATTTCATCTTATCATATTCTGCCCATCATTCTAGCCAAATAGTGGTTTTGAATCTTAATCTCAATTTCAACATTTAACATTCTCCATACCTACCAGGTCTGAGTCTGTGAAAACTTGTGTATAACATATATAACCTTCTACAAAATGAAAATATTCATTTATGAAAACATTAAATATGAGAGCATCAAGATTATTTTTTTATTATCATTACATTTATGACACCTAGTAATTAGTGGCTGGACAATGTCTGGTACTTTAACTTTGTTAAAGTCAAAATTTCAGAGTCTGGCAATATGGCGGTGAGGTAGGTGGGAGTGGATCCCAGTTCTCCCTGTGCCTAGCTAGAACACCTCTCAGATCTTCTGAGAAACATAGTGAACATTCAATGGAATCCCAGCTTATATGAAGTTTGGAGGCCAAAAATTGTAGAGGACATTGAAAAACAGATGGCGAGGAGATTGCGTTGGGACAGTAAGGTCCCTGGGAACTGTGCAGGGACTTAAGCTGCTGTGGTCCATGCCCAGCACCTGCCACAGGAGTTAGATCACCAGCTCCTTCCCCTATCAGAACAGGGAAGGCAGCCCAGCACCAGGAGGGACCTGGATGCTGGAAGTCTCTGTGGGGAATAGAGACGAAGTGGGAGACCCACAGAGGTAGTATACATCCTCTGGGACTGTGGGTGCTGACACCAGAGAAATTGGGGTGCCAGGGAAAACCTGGAGAAAGGAAGGATTTGGGCTTTGTGAGACTGACTCAGATAGTCTCCAGACTGGTTGGAAAGTTGGACTGTGTGAAAAGCCATGCACTTGTTAAGAATGGCAGTCTGCTGCTTTGTAAGGAACTCTTGAGCAGCAGCTGGCTCACACTAAGGGTGATTTGAATTGCATGTGACCAGAGACTGAGTGGCTGAATGGAACTGTGCACCCAAGCTTGACTTGAGCTGTGCACCCAGAGACTGAGAGGCTGAGTGGAGCAGCACCCCTGAACTTGAATCATACTTCACACCCAGAGGCTGAGTGACTGATTTGAGCTGGACAGCTCATGGAGGACCTGGGCCAGAGGCTGGAAAACTGTGAATATTGTAGCCCAAACCTGGTCCTCATCCTCTCAAAACCATAGGAAGGGAGAAAAGCGAAGCCTAGCTTCCCTCTTCCCATGGCATCCAGGAAGACCAGCAGCATTCACTGAACAGGTTTAAAGTCAGTAGGAGGCTTATTTTTTTTCTTTCTTCTCTCATTTTTCCCCTGAAGTGAGACAATAAGATGTGGAGTTATGAAGGGTCCAGAGACAGATCCAAAGGAGGAGCACAAGGTTAAGCCCCCAAACTGGGAAACTGAGACAAATGTCACTTTGCTATCCCATAGAGCTGGCATTTCATTGTTTATGTGTTTTATTATTTTTTCCACTTTTATTTTATTAGTATTTTTAAAATTTCTCTTCCTTATGTTTAGTTTTCCTCGTTTTATTTCTCTGTTTAATTGCATTATTTGGCTGGTTTTCCTTATTCTGTCTTTATTGTATATTAATTTTCCTTCTTTCATTTTACTCATGTTCCAATAACACACTACTCTTGATCATGTACTTTCTATTTTTGTTATCCAAATCATGTATTTCTTGTCATATTATTGTTGTTCCAGTACTATTGTAAATAATTGTTGTTCCATGCAATTGGAACAACATACTACGTAGCAACTCTCCATGATCTTAGCCCACTTGACATTATTCCTGAGCATTATTATTGTTGTGGTTAACTCTATTCTATCTCACACTACACCTACTTTCTATCCTTTACTCTTACTACATCTCATCATCTAACCTTGCACTGTTTTCTGGATTCAGTTCACAATCTTCCTCCCCTCTAACAAGAGTCTTATCACTCTTTCACCTTTCATAAAAAGTGGCTAGTTGGATAAAACTTTACAGTTAATGCTATATTTATCCAAAGAACCTGCTATCTCTTCTCTACTTGCTGGTACTTTAAATCTCATAAAATACTCTTCTGCTGTCTTAATCCATTTTGCCTACCACCTACCACCAATCACATACAAGAACAGGTGGGAGCTGTGAACATCAGTATAACTGCTGGAAGAGAGAAACCACCAACAAAGGAACCACCAAAAGGTAAAAATCCAAAAACAACAAGAGAACCTACACAAACAAAAGAAAGGGCAAACCTAGAGTGCCCAGACAAGGAGATCAAAGAGGGCACACCACTGAACCCCACAGAATTCCTACAATAGAAGTTCACCCTACAAAGACAGCAAGCAAAGTGAAACAGCAGGAAGTGCAAAAACAAAAAGAGTCACTTAAAATGAGGAAACAAAAAAGAAAATGGAATAAAGAGGAATGGAAGACTCCCCACTAAAAAAGCTAAATAAAATGGAGGCAAGCAAACTATCAGATATAGATTTCAAACTATCAGATATAGAATTCAAAATAATGGTTATAAAGTTGCTCAAGGAACTCACAGATGACTACAAGGAACTGAGTGAGAACTACACAACTATGAAAAACAAAATAGAAACTATAAGCATAAACCAGGAAAAAATGAACAATAAAATCACAGAAATAAAAAACACACTAGAAGGAATTACAAGCAGACTTCATGAGGCAGAGGATTGAATTAATGAGTTCGAGAAAAAGTAGAAAGAAACATCCAGATAGAGCAAGAAAAGGAAAAAAGGCTCAGAAAGAATGAATGGGGGTAAGGGAGCTGCAAGACAACATAAAATATAATAATATCTGTATAACAGGGATACCAGAAGGAGAACAGCAAGGTATAGAAAACCCGTTTGAAAAAGTAATGATGGAAAACTTCCCTAATTTGATGAGAGAAAAAGTCACACAAAACCAGGAAACACTGAGAGTCCCAATCAAAAAGAACCCAAAGAGACCTACTTTAAGATACATCATAATTAAGATGGCAAAATTCCAAGACAAAGAGAGAATCTTAAAGGCAGCAAAGGAGAAACAGGAAGTAACATACAAGGGAGCCCCCAAAAGACTAGCAGCTGACTTCTCAATGGAAATGCTCGAAGCCAGAAGAAAATGGCAAGAAATATTACAAGTAATGAAAACCAGGGGCCTGCAAGTAAGGTTACTTTACTCAGAAATGCTCTCAATTAAAGTGGAAGGCCAAATAAGAAGCTTCCCAGACAAAAGAAGTCTAAAAGAATACACCTCCACCAAACCAGCTCTGCAAGAGATGCTAAAGGGTCTGCTTTAAGAATAGCAAGAAAAACTGAAAGAGAGAGGGACACAGGTATGAAAAAATGGCAATGAATAAGTATCTATCAGTAATAACCTAAAATGTAAATGGATTAAATGCTCTAATCAAAATACATAGAATAGCTGATGGATAAGAAAGTTTGACCCACACATACACTGCCTACAAGAGACCCATCTCAGAACAAAAGACCTACACAGACTGAAAGTGAAGGGATGGAAACAAATATTCCAAGAAAATGGGCAGGGAAAAAAGCCAGGGTAGCAATACTTATATCAGACAAAATAGATTTCAAAACAAGGGCCATAAAAAGAGACCCAGAAGGTCACTTCATAATACTCAAGAGAAGAATCCATCAAGAAGACAAACATTGTAAATATATATGCACCCAACATAGGAGCACCCAAATACATAAAGAAAATCTTAGAGGACTTCAAGAAAGATATTGACAGCAACACAATTATAGTAGGGGATTTCAACACCCCACTGTCAAAAATGGACAGATCTTAAAAAAAAAAATACCAACAAAATATTGTGGCATTGAACAATGCCCTAGATGAAATGGACTTAACTGATATATATAGAGAGCCCTTCATCCCAAAGAATCAAAATACACATTCTTTTCAAATGCACATGGAATATTTCCAAAGACAGACCACATGATAGGACACAAAGCAAGCTTCAATAAATTTAAGAAAATTGAAATTATATCAAGCATTTTCTCTGGCCACATGGGACTGAAACTAGAAACCAACTTCAAGGAAAAAAACCCCAAACACTAAAAACCATGGAGATTGAATAGCATGCTATTAAACATGAATGGGTCAATAGTGAGCTCAAGAAGAAATAAAAAAGTTTCTGGAAACAAAATGCCAATGAACTCACAGTGACTCAAAGTCTATGGGACAAAGTGAAGGCAGTCCTGAGAGGGAAATTCATAGCCATACAGGTCTACCTAAAAAACATAGAAACATTTCAAACAAACAATCTAACTCTATACCTACAAGAACTTGAGGAACAACCACAAAGACAGTCCAGAGCAAGTAGAAGGAAGGAAATAACCAAGATCAGGGAAGAATGAAATGACACAGAAACTAAAACCACAATTCTAAGGATCGATGAATCCAGGAGCTGGTTCTTTGAAAAGATAAGCAAAATTAACAACCTTTAAGCAGGCTCATCAAGAAAAAGAGAGAGGACCCAAATAAACACAATCAGAAATGAAATAGAGGAGATTACAACTTATACCACAGAAATACAAAGGATTGTAAGAAATTACTATGAAGAATTATGTGCCAAGAAATTTGAAACCCTTGGAGAAATGGACAAATTTCTAGAAAAATATAATTTTCCAAAAGTGAATGAAGAAACAACAGAAAGTCTGCAGAGACCAATAAGAACTGACAAAATTGAAGCAGTAATCAAAAAACTCCCAACACACAAAAGCTCTAGACTGGAGGATTTCACAGAAGTCTACAAAACATTTAAGAAAGAGCTAACCCCTATCCTTCACAGAGTATTCCCAAAAATTCTAGAATGCAGAAGACTCCCAAACTCTTTTTATGAAGCCAGCATCATCTTAGTCCCAACATCAGATAAATACACAACAAAGAAAGAAAACATCAGGCCAATTTATCTGATGAACATAGACACTAAAACCTCAACAAAATATTGAGAAACCACATCCAGCAACACATTAAAAAGATCATACACCATCACCAAGTGGGATTCATCCCAGGGATGAAAGGATGGTACAGTATTTGCAAATCAATAAATGTAATACATCACATAAAAAAAGTAAAGACAATCACACAATCATATCAGTAGATGTGGAAAAAGCATTTGATAAGGAACAACACCCATGTATGATAAGTACACTCAGCAAAGTGGGAATAGAGGGAGCATTCAACATAATAAAGGCCACATATGAGAGACCTATGCCAAATCATACCATTGGACAAAAACTAAAAACTTTCCCACTAAGATCAGCAACAAGACAAGGTTGTCCACTTTCACCACTTTTATTCAACATAGTATTGGAAGTCCTAGCCACAGCAATCAGACAAGAAAAATAAATAAAAGACATCCAAACTGGAAAAGAGGAAACAAAACTGTTATTGTTTGCAGATGACATGATAGTTAACATAGAAAATCCTATAGACTCCACCAAAAAACTGCTCAACCTAATAAACGAATTTGGCAAAACAGTGGAATACAAAGTCAATATTCAAAAATCAAAGGCATTTTTATATTCCAACAATGAAATATCAGAACAGAAATCAGGAAAAAACCCAATTGATATAGCAACAAGAAAAATAAAATACCTAGGAATAAACCTAACCAAGGAGGTAAAAGATCTGTACTAAGAAAACTACACTGAAGAAAGAAATTAAGGAAGACACAAACAAATGGAAACATATATTGTGTTCATGGATTGGAAGAATTACGATCATGAAAAAAAAGCAATCTATAGATTCAACACAATTCCTATTTAGGTACCAATGGCATATTTCACAGATATAGAACAAATGCTTCAAAAATTTATATGGAACCATAAATGACCCTGAATAGCTGCTGCAATTTTGAGAAAGAAGAGCAAAGTAGGAAAAATCACAATACCTGATATCAAATTGTATTACAAGACCACTGTAATCTGAATAGCCTGGTACTGGCACAAGAACAGACACATAGATCAATGGATCAGAATAGAGAGCCCAGAAATAAACTGAAGTCTCTATGGTCAATTAATATTTCACAAAGGAGGCAGAGCATAAAATGGAGTAAAAATAGCTTCTTCAACAAGTAATGTTGGGAAATCTAGACAGCTACATGCAAAATAATGAAACGAGGCCACCAACTTACACCATAGACAAAAATAAATTCAAGGTGGATAAAAGACTTAAATATTAAGTCCTAACACCATAAAAGTCCTTCTGGAGAATATCGGCTGGAAAATCTCAGATATTCAACAAAGCAATATTTTCACTAATATATCCCCTAAAGCAAGGTACCTAAGGTAAAGAACAGACAAATGGAGTCTTATCAAATAAGAAGCTACTGGAGGGCTAAAGAAAACAGCATTAAAATGAAAAGAGAAACTACTGTATGGGAAAACATATTTGCCAATGACACCTCAGACAAAGGTTTAATATCCAAAATATATAAACAACACACATGACTCCAGTCTAAGAAGTTAAGCAACCCAAGTAAAAAATGGGCAAAACACTTGAACAGGCACTTATCCAAGGAAGACATACAGAGGGTGCAGAGACATATGAAAAGTGCACAGTATCACTAGCCATCAGAGAGATGCAAATTAAAACCACAATGAGATACCACTTTACATCAATAGAATGGTCATCATAAACAAAGCAATAAACAAGAAATGTTGGGGAGGTTGTGGAGAAAAGGCAACCCCAGTGCACAGTTGATGGGATTACAAACTGGTGCAGCCACTGTGGAAAACAGTATGGAATTTCCTTAGAAAACTAAAAATGGATCTGCCTTTTGACCCAGCAAGTCCACTGCTAGGATTATATCCTAAGAACCCTGAAACACCAGTCCAAAAGAACCTCTGCACCTCAATGTTCATAGCAGCACAATTTACAATAGCCAAGTGTTGGAAGCAACCTAAGTGCCCATTAGTAAATGAATGGATCAAAAAACTGGTATGTTTACACAATGGAATTCTATGCAGCAGAAAGAAAGAAGGAGCTCCTACGCTTTGCAACAGCAGGAATGGAACCAGAGGTCACTATGCTAAGTGCATTAAGCCAGGCAGTGAAAGACAAACACCATATGATTTCACCTTTAAATGGAACCTAGTCAACAAAACAAACAATGAAGCAAAATATAACCAAAGGCATTAAAATTAATAACAAACTGACAGTAACCAGATGGGAGAGGAGAGCGCATAATGGGAGGAAAAGGGTGAAAGGTTTACAGGAACAACTATAAAGGACACATGGACAAAAACAAGGGAGGGTGTGGAAACATGGGAAGGAGGTGGGGATGTCTGGGGTGGTGGTGAGGGTTGGGGAGAAAAGGGAGAAAACTCTACTATAACAACAATAAGATTCAAAAGTCTTTAATAAAAAAAAAGAATACAAATTCTAATTCCAAAATTTATAATCAACTTTTGTTACCACAGTGCCTCGCATACACTAGTAGCTCTCTAAATATGTGTTAATGTTAGTTAATAAATATTTTAAAAATAAAACAATAAAGTCATAATTTCCCAGATTTATTTATCATGGAATATTTTTTTTATTTTTATAGTAGCTGTTAATATCTTGTAGAAGGTTTGTATACGTTTTAGGAGATGCTAATATACAAACCTCCTCAATAAAAATAAAAGTAAAATTTTTCTGAAATGGTTTGTTATTTTTTTAATCTTTTTAAAATTTTTTTATTTATTTATCTTTATAGGTGAAGGGAAGGAGAGAGGGAGAGAAATATCAATGTATGGTTGCCTCACGTGTGTCCCCCACTGGGAACTGGCCTGCAACCTAGGCATGTACCCTGACTGGGAATCGAACCACGATCTTTTGATTTGCAGGCCTGCACTCAATCCACTGAGCTACACCAGCCAGAGAAATGGTTTGTTATTCTTAAGCCCATGTTGACTTTTAACAGTCATTCACTCTTCATGTGCTCACAAAGTGGTGTCTCACTAAACAGGATAAGATGTTTAAAATTGGGCTGGATTTGATATTTAGCTCATAGATTTATAGCAGAGTTTCTGCTCTGGCTATGCATCAAAATACCTGTTAGAATTTTAAAGGAATCCCAATGCCTGCAAGTCAGCTTTGGTATTCATGATTCTATAAGTAGATGGAGCCAGATATACGCAAGCAGATTTGCTAATTCCTGGGGTGTGCTTTGGAGGTGTCCACTGTTGTTTCCTTGTTGGAGACTGAGATACCACACTTTTCCCATTGTCCAGCACTGTTCCTGTTTTCTACAGAGTTTTTTAGGGCCTTCTAACAATGGCTAGCAGACTCAAACACATTTAGAATAAGGCTTTCTGTCATCATTCCCATTTGTCTTGGTCTTCAATTCTCTCATCACAATATTTGTTCTGTCCTTTCCAATCAATCCTTCTCCTTGATATAGAAGGTAAAAGCAAAATAAAAATTGAGTAGCTTTGCTTTCTCTTTGTCATCTGTCAATATTATAACATTGAACCCCAGAATCATATCTATACCTTCCCAAACTAAAATAGCCTTTTTGTCTTCTGTGATGTATTTTGCATGTTGCAGTACATTCTAGGATTTAGCCTTCTTAAATAACTATTTGTTTTTCTCAAATATTCCTGTGTGACAATTATTCCCTCATTTTATATATGTACACAGATGGAACAGTCTTTGAAATGAAATTTTATACCAATATCACTAAAGAAGCATTAAAATATTTTATGTTCCTTGTTATCACTACCAAAAAGCATTATTAAGAACTCCTTATTTTCTTGTGTATCTATCATTGCAACATTATGTTCTATATCCTCTACTGAACAAACAGGAGGAAAAGAAACTGAAAGGGGAGATTGAATTACAGAAACAGTGGCCAAAGAACAACTTAGGTAAATAAGATGCTTTAAAATCACTGCTACTGGCAACCAAATAAATACATAGTAAAATCATTTATATGATTGTTTTTCATCTATCAAACACATCCCCATGTTTCCTCCAATTATGGTCAGAAGTTGTTGATATGTATTACACTCAAGTTCTGGTTTCCTGCTTCTTATGTATTCTATTCATTTTCTGTTTTGTTCTCTCTCCACCCATTCTCCTTCACAGACTTTCACTAGGTGACTGAATAATTCTTATCCTTTAATTGTCAGTTTAGACTTCATTTCCTGTGTGAAGCCTGCCCTGATACCACAGCTGGGTGTCTTTCCTTCATGTTCCCATGGCAGTGGATACTTCCTTATTCTTATCACTTAGTCTATCTGCCTTTCTTCTCACTGGCACATTAAAACTTGTGTTTTATTGATTGTATCCAACACCTAGGACAGTGCCTGATATTGTATTCGATAAATCCATGTTGTGTGAAGCAAAGAAGAAAAGATGGCACTTCTCTCTATATCTCGATCTTCCTGATAAAATGTGGCTTTGGGTATATATCAGCAGTTTGGTGCCAGGACATCTGTTAAAGAAAAAGGTCTCTTTAAGCATCCTCAGCAAAAATACAAACGGATGTTCTCAGCTCTCTAGCTTCAGATAATATGAGAGACAGAAAGTATATTGTGTGCTTTTTCAATTCTCAGCTGGACCTGGTGGTGCAAAGACTTTCAGAAAATAATTTTGCTATTTGGAAACTGAAAGAATGTGATATGGAAGTAAATAAGGAGCCATAAATATGGAACTACACAGTGTGGTTTTTACAGTCACTTTTGTGGTGATAACTGAACTGTAAAAAAGGATAATGATACATTAGGGATAAAACTATTAATTATTTTCCTCATAAGATAATTCAAATCCAGAGCCATTCCATACATTAAACTGTGAAATGTGCTTACCACAGCTTTTTGAAAAAAAATTTTTTATTTAGTTTATGTGAGATTTCCTTCTGGCTTATTCATGAACTCATGTTGTGTAGTTACCCTTCACCACAGTGGCTTCATTTTACCACCAGAAATAAACTGAATTCAGATATAGTTGGAATAAAAATGCATAGTACTTTCCAAAATATACACATTTAATATTAGTGCTTATATGAAGACATGAAATCTTGAGAACTATGATTTATAAAATATGAGTTGACACTGTACTTAGGTTACCACATATCTGAGGACCTGAGCATTTTTGAGGTTTGTGTTAAGCCTGATCCAGTCTAGATAATAATAAATATGAATAACCTATTTTATATATGTCCCCTGCAGGAAAACAAGCCACTCTGAGTAGGAACTCTCACTACCATCTATAACTAAGAAATTGTGAGCTCAGAGTCTCTGGATTAGGGTTCTGTACCATCCACATTTGTGGTCCCCGCTCCCAACCCGGAGTCTGGTATAGAGAAGGTGCTCAATGAATGCTTATAACTTAATGAATGAAGTCTTTAGCTGTTCAGTGTTTGTACATCAAAGTGGATTCTTTTGTACATCAAAGTGGATTTTATGTGGTACCTCACATCTAGGTTTCTGCTTGACTGCCACCCTAGGAGAAAAGACAGGTTATATTTCTGATAGTTATGTCCCACAATTTTTCTCATCCTCTGGTTTCTCTGGGAGATCCTGTGCTCATCCTGTGACCACTAGGTTCAACCTGCTTAGAGAGCTCCACTCTCCCTGGGAACTAAGAGAACAAATTCTATAAGGTTCCCTGAAGATGGCTCAAAGGTACATTATACTTCCAAGAGCTGCCTTGTTCTCTCACCTACAGTCTACTCCATGCTTGCCTTCCTCATGCCTTCAGTACAGGTTCTACTTCCTCCACAAAAGCAGAGGGACTATATCCTTCACTTGCCCTTTTCTTTTGATGTACAATATTCTCTTGACTTTGTTTCCTCCCCTGTATCTCTAATGGGGCATTTCAGTGCCTTTGTTGTCCCCTCCTATTTTAACATTTCTTTCTTGTGCTCCTATTTCATCTCTACCCACTGCAGCATCCAAGTCCTTCAATACTCTTTTCTTACCATCACACAACCCCCTTCAAAGTCAGCCACTTTTGCTGATGAATTCCAGTGAAGCATAATGAATTTGTATTGTAGACCCTTTAATACTTTGAAAGTTTTACAGTATAAAATACATTTTCTTTTAAAAATCAATGCCCATCTTTTTCAACTACCTACAAAAAATACTTTACAAATCCTCATTTATTTTTGATCACATATAGTTGTGGTAGCTGTTCTATTCTATGTTAACTCCTCCTAATGCATCATTATTATTTTGGAAAGGGGGCATTTTATTACATTTTCTTTGAAAAAGGTCAAAACAGGAGGACTCTCTTTGAAATGGATAATCTAGTTTTTTTTTTTAAATAATACATATACAGGTAATAGAATAGTATCTAAGTCCCACTGTGATTTTCTCAGATTTAAATAATATTCTAAATTAGTGCCCAAAATGTTCTATATGTGGATTGAAGAGAAGAGACCATTGAAATTGTGGTCAGTACAGGATTTATGACTGTATAAGACACAGGGAGTTTATTATTGCTGCTATATCTGAGGTGGATGCTTTTGGAAGCAGGGTTTCTGGCCAAAAGCTACATCACATATTCTGGCAAATATGCTTCCTTATTTTTTCTCTTGATTCCTCAATCCAAATGAGTCCAAATTAATTGAATTTTTATTGATTTTATTCATTTGGCTTAGCAGGGTAATCAGAAGGGGATATTTTTTATTTTTGTCTTCATTTTGAGATGTGTCTCAAGGCCACTTATAAAGTAGAAAGCACCAGATCAGTGGTGTCCAAGATATCATTCCAGAGTCTTGAGTAGTAAACAGGGATTTAGAGAAAAGCTGCAGGTGAGGAAGAAATGTGCTCACATGCTGCCACACATTGCCAGAGTACTATTTTAGCTTCTGACTCATTTTCTCCTAAATATGTATGCATAGATTTATTTTTATTTTTGGTTCTTTTAAAAAAATTATTGTTATTCTATTACAGTTGTCCTAAATTTTCTCCCTTTGTCCTCCTCCTCCTCCCAGCCCATCCCCTTCTTCCACAGTGAGTACCCACACCGTTGTCAATGTCCATGGGTCATTCATACATGTTTTTTGAATAGTCCCTTCCCCATCTTTCCACAATTATCCCTCTCTCACCTCCTCTCTGGTCATTGTCAGTTTTTCCATATTTCCATGCCTCTGGTTCTATTTTTCTCATTAGTTTATTTTGTTCATTAGATTCCTCTTATACATGAGATCATATGCTATTTGTCTTGCATTGACTGGCTTACTTCACTTAGCATAGTATTCTCCAGTTTCATCCATGCTGACACAAAAGGTAGGAATTACTTTTTTCTTTCTGTTGTGTAGTATTCCATTGTATAAATGTAGCACAATTTTTTCACCTACTCATTTACTGTTGGGTACTTAGGCTGTTTCCAGCATGTGGCTATTATAAATAGTGCTGCTATGAACATAGTGGTGCGTACGTTCTTTTGAAAATTGGTGATTTGGGATTTTTAGAGTATATTCCCAGCAGCAGAATCTCTGGGTCAAAAGGCAGTTCCATTTTTAATTTTTTGAGGAAGTCCCATACTGTTTTCCACAGTGGCTGCACCAGTCTGCATTCCCACCAACAGTGGACTAATGTTCCCTTTTTTTTCTGTCCACATTCTTGCCAGTACTTGTTTATTGATTTATTAATGATGGCTACTCTGACCAGTGTGAGGTGATATCTCATTGTTTTAATTTTCATTTCTCTGATGGCTAGCAATGTTGAGCATCTTTTCACGTCTCTAAGGGCCATATGTATGTCCTCCTTAGAGAAGTGTCTATTCAGATCCTTTGCCCATTTTTTAATTGGATTGTCTTCCTAGTGTTCAGTCATATGAATTCTTTATATATTTTGGAAATTAAACCTTTGCTGATGTATCATTGGCAAATGTGCTCTCCCATACAATCAGTTCCCTTTTCATTTTGATGATGGTTTCTTTATCTGTGCAGACACTTTATAATTTTATATAGTCCAATTTGTTTATTTTTTCCTTTATTTCTTTTGCCCTAGGAGATAGATCAGCAAAAACATTGCTATGTGGGATATCTGGAATTTTTCTACCTATATGTTCCTCTAAGACTTTTATGGTGTCATGAATTATATTTAAGTCTTATCCATTTTGAGTTTGTTCTGGTGTATGGTATAAGTTGGTGGTATAGTTTCATTTCTTTTCATGTACCAGTCCAGTTCTACCAACACCACTTATTGAAGAGGCTATTTTTTTACTCCATTGTATGCTACTGCCTTCTTTGTCAAATATTAATCGAACATAAAGACATGGGTTTATTTCTGGGCTCTCTATTCTTTTTCTATTGATCTATGTCTTTCTTATTCGAGTACCAGACTGTTTTGATTACAGTGTCCTTATAGTATAGTTTGATATCAGGTATGGTGATCCCTCCTACTTTGTTCTTCTTTCTCAAGATTGCTGAGGCTATTCAGGGTCTTTTTTGGTTTCATGTAAATTTTTAGAATATTTGTTCTAGATCTGTGAAATATGCCATTGGCATTTTAATAGGAATTGTGTTGAATCTATAGATTGCTTTGGTTAGAATGGACATTTTAATGATATCAATTCTTGTAATCCATGAACATGGTATATACTTTTATTTATTTGTATCTTCCTCAATTACCTTTTTCCTTCCAATTTTTTTTATTTTATTTATTTTTAAGTATATTTTATTGATATGTTATTATAGTTGTTCCTTGCTGGAAGGAAGGGGGTATTGGGAGAAAGGGGAAAAATTGGGACAATAGTATTGATTTGTGTCCTACCATGTGGTCTATATTTGAAAATGTTCCATGTGCATTTGAAAAGAATGTACACCTTTATTTTTTGGGGTGAAAGTGTCTGTATATATCAGTTAAGTCCATTTGATCTAGAGTGTTGTTCAATGCAACAATATCCTTGTTGGTTATTTGTTTGGAAGATCTATCCATTATTGACAGTGGGGCACAAAAATCCCCTACAATAACTGTGTTGCTGTCAATCTCCTTTTTGATGTCCTCCAAGATTTTCCTTATGTGTTTAGGTTCTCCTAGGTTGGATGCATGTATGTTTACAAGGGTTATATCCTCTTGTTGGACTACTCCCTTAAGTCTTATGCAGTGACCCTGTTTGTCTCTTGTTATAGCCTTTGTTTTGAAGCCCATTTTATCTGATATAAATATTGCTACCCCAGCTTTGTTTTCATGTCTGTTTGCTTGGAATATTTTTTTTTATTCCTTCAATTTCAACCTGTGTAGATCTTTTATTTCTGAGGTGAGTCCTTTGTAGATAGCATATACATAGGTTATGTTTTCTTATCCATTCTGCCACTCTATACCTTGATTGGTGCATTTGCCAGTCAAGGTTGGGGGTGCCCAAACTTTTGGTGTCTCTGGGCCACACTGGAAGAAGAGTTGTCATCTTGGGTCACACATTAAATACATAAACACTAGTGAAAACTGATGAGCAAAAAAAAAAGTTTTAAGTAAATTTATGATTCGGTGTTGGGCCACATTCATAGCTAGCTAGGGCTACAAGTGGTTCATAGGCTGCATGTTGGACAACACTGAATCCATTATTATTGATAGATACTTATTCATTGCCATATTTTTCCTCTATACCTATGTCCCACCACCTCTTTTTCTTCATATTCTTAAAGCAGTACCTTTAGCATCTTTTGCAATGCTGGCTTGGTGGAGATGTACTCTTAACTCTCTCTCTCTTTTTTTGGGGGGGCGGGGTCTGGGAAACTACTTATTTCACTTTCCATTTTAACTAAGAGCCTTGCTGGTAAGTGTAGTCTTGGTTGCAGGACTTTGCTTTTCATGACTTGGAATATTTTGTGCCATTCCTTTCTGGCTTGTAGATTTCTGTTGAGAAATCAACTGATAGTTTTATTGGAGATGCCTTTTATGTTACTAACTGTTTCGCCCTTTCTGCATTAAGGCTCTATCATTGCCTTTATATTTTGCCATTTTGATTATGATGTGTTTTGGAGTGGGTCTCTTGGGTTCATATTGATTGGGAGCCTCTGTGCTTCCTGGACTTGTGTGCCCTTGTTCCTAACCAAGTCAGGGAAGGTTTCTGTAATTACTTTCTCAAACTGATTTTCCTATCCCTCACTCCTTTTCCTATCCTTCTGGTATTCCTATGATGTGAATATTATTATGTTTCATGTTGTTCTGCAGCTCCCTTATCTATCTTCATTCTTTTTGAGGCTTTTTCATTTTGTTTTTCTATTTGGGTGTCTTTTTTCTCTTTTTAAATTTAATCATTATGGTACTTTTTCCATTACCCTTTTTTTCCCTTATGCCACACCCCCTAGCAATCACCACACTGTTGTCAATATCCACAAGTTCTCTTTCCTTTTTGCTCAGTCCCTCCATCCCATACCTTCCCACAACTAGCTGTCATCCTGCTCTCCATCTGTGAGTCTGTCTTCATTTTCCTTGTTAGTTCAGTTTGTTAATTAGATTCCACATATGAGTGAAATCATATGCTATTTGTCTTTCTCTGACTAGCTTATTTCACTTAGCATAATATTCTCCAGGTCCATCCATCATGTCTCAGGTGGTAAAACTCTCTTCTTTTTTATGATCAAGTAGTATTCCATTGTGTAAATGTCCCATAGTTGTTTCATCCACTCATCTACTGATGGACACTTGGGCTGCTTCCATCTCTTGGCAATTGTCAATAATGCTACAATGAACATAGGGGTGCTCATGTTCTTTTGAATTAGTGTTTTGGGTTCCTTCAAATATATTCCCAGAAGTGGGATAAGTGGGTCAAAGAGAAGATCCATTTTTAGTTTTTTTTAGTTATCTCTATACTGCTTTCCACAATGGTTACACAAAACTGCATTCCCACCAACAGTACAAAAATGATCCATTTCTCCACATCCTCACCAGTACTTATTGTTTATTGATTTATTGATGGTAGCCATTCTGACAGGTGTGAGATGGCATCTCATTGTGGTTTTAATTTTCGTTTTTGTGATGATTAGTGATGTTGAGCATCTTTTCATATGTCTCTTGGCCATCTGTATGTCCTCTTTGGAGAAGTGTCTTTCAGGTCTTTTGACCATTTTTAAATTGTGTTGTTTGTTTTTTTTGGTATTGAGTTTTATAAGTTCTTTATAAATTTTAGATATTAACCCCTTATCAGATGTATCGGCAAACATGTTCCCCCATTCTGTGGGTTGTCTTTTTATTTTGTTGATTTCCTTTGTTGTGAAAAAGCTTTTTAGTTTGGTATAGTCCCATTTGTTTATTTATTTATTTTATTTCCTTTGCCTGGGGAATATATCCAATAGAAAATTGCTACAAGCAATGTCTGAGATTATGGTGTTTATGTTTTCTTCTAAAATGTTTATGATGTTTTGTCTATATTTAATTCTTTGGTCCATTTTGAATTTATTCTTGTGAGTGGTGTAAGAAGGTGGTCAAATTTTATTTTTCTGCATGTATTTGTCTAATTTTCCCAACACCTTTTATTGAATAAACTATCTTTAGTCCATTGTATGTGCTTGCTTCCTCTGTTAAAAATTATTTGACTATAAAGGTGTGAGTTTATTTCTAGTCTTTATATTCAGTTCTACTGATCTGTCTGGGTGTTTTTTTCTAACTTGTTACCCAAGTTGCTGATTCAATCCTGAGATTCATCTAGCCTGCTTTTAATTGCTTCAGGTGGATTCTTCATTTCAGATCATGTATTCTTCATTTCCTCCTGTCTCTTATTCATAGTTTCTATGTCACTTTTATGTTGATGTAGTTACCAGTAAGTTCTTTGTAGATGTCATATAGTTCCTTGTAGTTGAGCATCCTTATAACCATTGTTTTGAACTCTATGCCTGATAAATTTCTTGCCTCAATGTTCTTTAGCAATCCCTTTCTGGGGATTCCTTCTTTCGTTTTGATTAGGGGTTGTTCTTTGTGTTTTCATTTTAGGTGACACTTTTTGTTTGTTTCTGTTTATTAGATTTATCTGTTTTGACTTTCTGTCTTCATGGGGTGACCTTCTGTGGTAGGAGACCTGTGGGATTCAGTTGTGCAGTCCCCTTGATCTCCTGAACTTGATGCTCCTGGGGTGTCCTTTATGCCATTTATGTGGGCTCTCTTATTGTAATTGGGTTTTAGTTATCATTGGGTCATTCTTTGGTGTATTCTTCCCTCAGTTGGCTGAGAGTCACACCACCCACCACGTTTCATATGCTGTTGTACAGGTGCTTCTAGAACAAAACAAAACAACCCAGGAACAAGAATCCAAACTCACAAAAATTACCCCCAACTATAATCACACTACCAACAACAAATGAACATGCATTAATAAAAGTGGAAAGAGATTAAGACTATTATAAGAGAGTAGGTAGACACAGTTTGTCTTCTTGTACAAACAAAAGAAGGACAACAACACATTTAAAAACAAAAAATAACCAGAAACACCAGAAAATCAAACTGTATGGAAGTCTGACAACCAAGGAGTTAAAGAAGACACATTCATCCAGACTACTGGAGGGGCAGAGATGGTCAGCCAGAGTAGAGAGGACTTGTAGCAAGGCAGCAGCTGGAGAAATGGGAAGAGTATGGTGGCAGCTGGGGGGCTGGGCAAGGCGGTGGCTGGCAGAGTGGGTAGTCCCACATTTAAATGCAGATAAACCAGGAGGAACAATGGGGTAGCAAGACAGATTGTATAACCCAGGGTTCCAGTGTAAGGAAATAAAGCCACAAAACCTGTGACTGAAGAAACCTGTGGGGGTTGAGGTGGCAGGAAAAACTCCCAGCCTTATGGGAAAGTTCACTGGAGAGACTGACAGGATCCTAGAACATATACAAACCCACCCACCCACCCAGGAATCAGCACCAGAAAGGCTCAATTTGCTTGAGGATAGTCGAGGAAGTGACTGGAAGCCAGCCAAGTGCTAAGCAAGGAGCATTGTTCCCTCTTGGATCCCTCCCCCACATACAGCTCCACTACACAGTGTTGTGGGTGACTCTGCCACTTACTACATAACAGACACACTGAGACAAAAAAATATGGCCCAAATGAAATAATAAATCAAAGCTCCAGAAAAAATACAACTAAATGATGAAGAAATAGCCAACCTATCAGATGCAGAGTTGAAGACACTGGTAATCAGGATGCTCACAGAAATGGTTGAGTATGGTTGCAAAATAGTGAAAAAAGTGAAGGCTATGAAAGGTGAAATAAAGGAAAATGTACAGGGAACCAACAGTGAAGGGAAGGAAACCAGAACTCGAATCAATGATTTGGAGCAGAAGGAAAAAATAAACATTCAACCAGAATAGAATAAAAAAACAAGAATTCAAAAAAATGAAGAGAGGCTTAGGATTCTCTGGGAACACTTTAAATGTTCCAACATCTGAATCATAGGGGTGCCAGAAGGAGAAGAGGTAGAGCAAGAAATTGAAAACTTATTTGAAAACACAATGAAGGAGAACATCTGCAATCTGGCAAATGAAATAGATTTCCAGGAAGTCCAGGAAGCTCTGAGAGTCTCCAAAATTTGAACCCAAGGGAACACACACCAAGTCACATTATAATTAAGTTACCCAAGATTAAAGGTAAGGAGAGAATCTTAAATGCAGGAAGAGAAAAGGAGACAGTTACCTACAAAGGAGTTCCCATAAAACTATCAGCTGATTTCTCAAAAGAAACTTGTCAGACAAGAAGTGGCTGGAAAGAGGTATTTAAAGTCATAAAAGGCAAGGACCTACAACCAAGATTACTCTATCCAGCCACGCTATTATTTAGGATGGAAGGGTAGATAAAGTGCTTCTCAGATAAGGTTAAGTTAAAGGAGTTCATCATCACCAATCCCTTATATGAAATGTTAAAGGGACTTATTTAAGAAAAAGAAGATCACAAATATGAACAGTGAAATGAGAACAAACTCACAACTATCAAGCACTGAACAGAAACAAACAAACCAAAAAAAACAAAGACAAAAAGAAAAAGGAACTAAGCCAACAACTAGAACAGGAACAGATTCACAGAAACAGAGATCACGTGGAGGGTTTTCAGCAGAGAGGGGTTGGGGGAGGGGAGCAAATGGGGGAAAGCTGTACAGGAATAAGAAGCATAAATGGTAGGTACAAAATAGACAGGGGGAGGTTAAGAATAGTATGAGAAATGGAGAAGCCAAAGAACTTATAGTATGAACCATGGACATGAACTAAGGGGACAGGAAAAGTTGGTGGGATACAGGGCAGAAAGGGATAAAGGGGAGAAAAAAATGGGTCAACTATAATAGCATAATCAATAAAATGTATTCAAAAAACAAAATTAAATTAAATTTTAAAAAGAAACAAGGTGAAGAAAGAAAATTTATGTCATAAATAAAAAAGGGAGGGCAGAAAGAAAAATGGAGTAAGAATAGGGTAGAGTATAATATGAGGTTTAAATTTTTTTTTAAATAGTGAAAAAATAAAAACAAAACTGAAGAATAATATCCACCACAGCAATATCAATCACAAATGAGCAAGGATTAATAAAGGTGTAAAGGGAATAAGAAGGAAAAAAGAAAGAAAAAAACTGCTTATGAGATGACCAAAGGGAAGAAAAGTGATTTTGAGAGGATAGTGGGAGAACAAATAATAAGAGTGAAGAATGAAAGCCAGGCCAAAAGAGGGTAAAAATAATTTAAAACAAAAAAAGAAAGGGCAGAAGGAAGACAAAATGGAGTAGAAGAGGGGAACAGTAGAATTTGAGATTTGAAACACAAAAATAGTGAACATCTAGGAAGAAAACTGAAGAAATGCTACAACCATCATATCAACAACAAATGGGCAAAGATTAATAAATGAGGAAAGAGAATAAGGATATTATAAGAGGGAAAAAGAATGTGAGGTGACTAATGGCAAGGAAAGTGATTTTGAGAGGCTGCAAGGAGGAGAAATAGTAAGAGTGCAGAACTGAAACAAGGCACAGAAATGGAAAAAGAAGAAGAGAAAAGAAGAAGGAAAAATAGAGTAAGAGAAGGAAGGAATGAAATATGAGAGTTGAAATAAACTAAAATAAAAAATACTGAAATAATAGGAACAAAAGTTTCAGGAAAAGAAAAAAAATAAAAAGCTATGCAAGAGAGAAAAATAACTCAAATAACGAAGAAGACCACAGTGGAATTTGTCTCAGCAGAGTTCTTCTCTTTTTGGATCTCCCCTTGGTATTATCAGATGCTGTACTAGTATAGCCCTAGGTTGCCTGTTCAAGGCTACATGTGACCCAGAGTCTGTGGCTGTGTCCTTCAGGTTTGGTTGGTCCCCATTGTTCTCCCTTGCTGGCTTTCCATCAGCACAAGGCCCAGTGTCTGAGAGCACTTCTAGTACCACCTCCACCTGCCTCCAGAGGAGGCTTTTGGTGTGATTAGGAGGCTGGGATCCCTGGCTCACCCCCAACAGCCACTGTTCAGTTTTCAGGGAAGGTGGTATTGGTGTTTTCCTGCTCCCCTGCCACATGTTTTGGTCTGTCCCAGATTACTTCCAATAATGTAGTTTCTGATAAATTAGCTTCTATTTCCTGTGAATGTCCAATCTGTACAAAAGGGGCAGCTCTTTCCTGCTTGGCACTGAAGGCAGTTCTATATAAGAGCCAAGGGTTTGTGGGATCCTGAACAGCCTTTGTTGCACCTATCTCTAATTTCTCTGCTCTACTGGTTTCAGGGGATCAGGGCCTGAGGAACCAGCATAGTTTGTGGTGTCTGATAGAAGGTTCAGAAAAGGCCCTTTCAGGGCTTCTCCTTCTTTCATTTGCAGATAATGCACTGAGCAGGGGCCTCCTGAGCCTGGCCTCACTGATCTTCAGAGCCTGCAATCCCACAAGTGGGATTTGGACACATCTGCCTGTAAAGAGACCTGCTTGGCTACAAGGAATCTCAGGCATTCTGCTCCTGGCCATCCAGTTTCCATCCTGTCTCTCTCAGGAGACAGTTCAGAAAAGGCCCTTTCAGGGCTTCTCCTTCTTTCATTTGCAGATAATCCCCTGTTTGCCAGCCATGGTGGGTTGGGTCTTACAGTCCTTTTGCTGTGCCACTTCCTGTTCTTTCTGTGTAGCTGGACTCTGACCTCTGCTTTCACTCTGGTTTCTTTGTTGTTAGTGCCACTGCCTGCATGCACGAATATGGAGTCCATGCCCAGTCTTGCCTCAGTTCCCCTTTTAAGAGTCTCTTTATGGCCCACACACTGAAGTACCAAGCCCTGGGCAAGTTCTCCATGTGCTGCACCTCCACCAAAAGCATAAAGTCTCTCTTGGTCAGGGCTGTCCATAGTCTCCCAGTGCCTCTGACAGTTTTAGATAGAGTTTGTCTCTGGAACTGTCCTGATTAGTGCTGCAGCTATGGATGTGCTGCTTGGTATGTGTCTGCAGACTTTGTATATCCTTCCAAGTCTTTCCCAGTTAGGGTTGGTGGTTTTGCCTGTGAGGGACCATGGCCCCATTCCTGGAGTGGAGGGAGGCACTAACCTGTGTTTTCTGTGTGATCTCTTCTCTTCTGTAGGTGCCTCACGCAGGGTATTGGCCATTCAACTTGTAAAAGCTGTTACCAAATGGTGCAAAATAGCCTCTGTACTCCTTGGCTTCAAAAATTCCTATCTGCTGAGATTCTGATGATTGTCCAGGTCACTTGATGGAAGACCAGCTGAAAATCCATGCTGGGGGCACAAGAAAGTGGGCTCAGCTTCCACATACTCAACTGCCATCTTCCAAATCTGTGTGTATAGATTTAATACCTTAGAATGGCTTGGGCTTATCCAAACTTTCTTGGATTTTTCTGTTTTATTTCTCTTATATTTATTGAAACCTAGTTATAAAAAGTAAATTATAACAAGTAAAGATTCAAAAACATGATACAAAGAGAGTTCATGATATTAGACAAACTATTGATATTAAACATAAGTAAAATAAGAGGGAAAGACTGGAGAGCACTCCCAAGAAGGTGTAGTGAAGATTAGGCTAGTGAATGACTACAGAGAAAAAGAAGATTTAGGAATGGTAAGTGGGAAATCCTGAAAATTACAGAAAACTTATCTTGCTGCTCTAAAGGAAGGAAACAAAAGGTTGTTTGCTTAGGCTACTTGGGTGTGAGGGCAGAGGAGAGAGAGAATGGTAATTAGAATGTCAACAGTAGTAGTAGTAGTAGTAGTAGTAGTAGTAGTAGTAGTAGTAGTAAGGGGAGCAGTAGTCTCCCCTTATCCACACAGGTGTATTTCAGAATCCCCAGTAGGTGCCTGAAACTACAGGTACAACTATATATACTATATTTTTTCTTATACATACATACCTGTGATAAAGTTTATAAGTGAAGCACACTAAGAGATTAACAACACTAAGAATATAATAGAATAATTATAACAATATATAACAATATACTGTAATAAAAGTTATGTGAATGTGGTCTGTCTCACTCACAAAATACCTTATTGAACTGTATATACAGTGTGGGGATGCTGGACAAAGGGATGATTCACATCTGGGGTAGGATGCAGTGTGAAGGCACAAGGTTTCATCACACTACTCAGAATGACACACAATTTAAAACTTAGGGATTGTTTATTTCTGGAATTTTTTTTTTTTTAGTATTTTCAGACTATGGTTGGCCATGAGTAACTGAAACCACAGAAAGCAAAACCATGGATGGGGGCAGGTACTGCACACAGAAGAAATTGCATTGGAAATAACAGTATTTTTTCCCTTCATTTTTGTTTTAAGTAAACCAAGTGTGATTGACACTTCCAGTAAAGGTAGTCAGTGGAGAATAACAAGAGAGAGAGCAAAGTTATTTAAAATAGTGCCATCTAATATTTTTTATCATCTAGCTAGTATGTCAACTGTTATGAAGTTCATGGACACAGATACTGAGATGAGAATTTCTCTTTAAATATTGGTAAGTGTTCCTGTGCAGCTAGGAGGGGCATTGAGAAGTGAGAACAGGAAGGGGAGGAGGTAAAGCAAGAGTGTGGTGGCAGGCAAAGTTCCATGGACTGTGATCCTTCAGGAGCCTCTCAAACCATCATTGGTCACATCTCAGAATGGACCAATTAGGGGCAAGGGAGCTTGTTATTTATTTATACTTTTATACCTGTGGTTCTCAATCTGGGATGATTCATCCTCCAGGGGACATTTCACAATGTTTGGAGACTCGTTTGATTGTCACACTGGGAAGAGTGTGATGCTGGTAGCCAGTGGGTAGAGGCTAGAAGTGCTGCTAAGCTTCCTACAATGCACCTCACCCCAAATAATTATCTGGGCTCAAATGTCAATAGTGTTCAGGTTGAGAAACCTTGGTGTACACCTGTCAGTCACTGGTTCAGTGAAGCCACCAGGATGCACACCAAGGGTCCCATGAAGCCTTTCTGGTAGTTTGAGGGCAGTAGGCTGTTGGGTGTGAAAACCCGCCCAGACTCCATAAGCATGAAAATGGCAAAAGAATCATAGGTAGCAGGGACAGGAACACAGACAAGATGTTACAAAATCCTGGCAATTCATAGATATAAACTTAAAAGGGTATCTCTGTCTTTTCCAATCTCATGACCTTTATCACAACAGTCACCTGGGTTAATATCTATTGGGATTGCAAACATTTTCTTTTTTGATCTATTTTATTCTGTAACCTGGGAATTGCCCTCCTCCTCCCACAAAAAGAACAACAGCAGGAGCATTGGGTTGGATACATAATTTGAGTTACCTCTCTCAATGCCAAGACAAAATGTTTTTTTGACATTCTCTTTCTTACTTAAATAATGAGCTGCATTTTCACTCATCTTATGCTCTGAGGCCAGGCTAATATCTTCTGAAAGTATTCTAAATTGATACTCAGTAGCTTTCTAAGGTCATTTAAATTCCTAATGAAAAGTCACTCAAGGCCATAGTACAAAATAAATACATTGTTATTGATTATTCCATAAGGTATTAGGCTAATTTAATAAGGCTTCTCCCTGAGATATACTTAATTCACCAACATAGTCATTTCTCAGCCATTGGAGATCCTGCTGTTTTTTTATGGCCTAGAATAGTCATCTCTGATTTGCCCTACTCCATGTTGCCACCTGAATATTCCAGGATGCCTCATCTCTGTTAAACTTCTTTTCCTTGTCGGCAAAGGACAGTGACAGAATAAGGAATCATTACTCTTGAAATGACCCTTTCCACAATATCCTCTTTTTATCTCCTTAATCAGCAAAGTGGTGCTCTGAGGACTGGCAGGTTCACTGCCTACAGGCACATTTATTACCAAGACACAAGCTGAATAATTGTGTATTTACCAACTGCAATTTAACCTCACAACTTAGCTGTCTTTTGCAACGAGGTGAGAAATAAGATCAAGGGGCTTCTCTCCCTGTAGCTCATCAATAACTATTGTCTCTCCACCAAAGCTGTTTTCATTGTCACCCTTGCTTGTGCCAGTTGATCTGCTTTAGCACATGGTTTTTATCTTCAAAAGAATAAGGTTTTGTTGTCTTGGTCAAAGATTTAAGTCTTAATTAAAAATAAGACAAGGGGAGGTTGCATTCCAATATTTCTTCCCAGGAAAATGCGTGTCTGTGTGCAAGGGAAGAAAAAATTTGTTTATTTATTTGGAAAGAGATTCCTAACGGCATGCATAAGTCAATATTTTGTTTGTCTTGTGAAAAATATATTGAAAATTATTGTAAAAGTATGATAGGAAAAATGTGTATACTCTTTGACCTAGCAATTCTGAAGGAAATAATAGAAGTGTACAAAGACATAAGTATAGTTGGATTTATTGCAGCATTATTTTCAACTGAAAATTATTTAAAAAATAAGAATATTAATTAATATATGACCATGGTGAATTCATAGAGTAAATATTAAATGTACCTGTTAAAAGGGCAAAGTATGACCCAGAGATTCTACTGCTGGTAATATACCCTTAGAATCCCAAATCACTGATTCAGAAGAACCTATGCACCCTAATGTTCATAGCAGCACAATTTATAATAGCCAAGTGCTGGAAACAGTTTAAGTGCCCATCAGTAGATGAGTGGATCAAAAAACTGTGATATATTTACAAAATGGAATACTATGCAGCAGAGAAAAAGAAGGAGCTCCTACCTTTTGTGACAGGATGGATAGATCTGGAGAGCATTATGCTAAGTGAAATAAGCCAGGCAGTGAAAGACAAATACCATATAATCTCACCTATAAGTGGAACCTAATCAATAAAACAAAGAAGCAAGAAAAATATAACTAGAGACATTGAAATTAAGAACAAACTGACAGTAACCAGAGGGAACATGGGAGGGGATAATGGGGAGAAAAGGAGGAAGGATTTTCATGGAGGAAGGATGTATAAAGGACACATGGACAAAGCCAAAGAGGTAGGATCAAGGGTGGAAAGTGGGGATGGCTGGGGTAGTGGGGAGTGTTGGGGGAAAAATGGAGACAATTGTACTTGAACAACATTTTTTAAAAAGTGATAAAAAAGAGGCAGAGCCTTAGGTATTTGCCAGGGTGGGAAAACCCACATCACTGCATTGTGGTACTGTATGTGGGGGAGGGGTCCAAGAGGGAACAGTGCCACTTGCTCAGCTCTCAGCAGGTTTTCAGTCATTTCCTCCACTACCCACAATCAAATTGGGCCCTTTTGGTACTGATTCCTGGGTGGGTGGTTCTGTATATGTCCTAGGACCCTGTGGGTCTCTTTACTGAACTCTCTTGTGAGGCTGGGAGTTTTTCCTGCCACCTCAACCCTCACAGTTTTTTTTCAGTCTGAGATTTTGAAGCTTTACTTCTCCGCACTGCAACCCTGTACTGCAAGGTCTGTCTTGCTCCTAAGTTGTTTCTCCTAGTTTGTCTGCACCCAAATGTGGGACTGCCCACTCCACCAGCTGTTGCATTGCCTGAACCCCCAGCCACCGCCTTGCCATGAGTCTTTTCCTCCCTGGCTAACCTCTCTTACCAGTCTGGATGAAAGTTTCTTCTTTAACACCTCAGTTGTTGGACTTCCATACAGTTTAATTCTCTGGCAGTTCTGGTTATTGTTTTGTTTTTAAATTTGTTGTTGTACTTCTTTTAGTTGTGGGATAAGGGAAAGTGTATTTACCTACCCCCTATCTTGGCTAGAAGTATCTAATATCCTTGACATAATATAGCTCATTTCTTTGTAAATTTCAATATAATACAGATCAAGTTATGAAAACTCTCATGAGGTAACTCTTAGGTCATTGTGAATTATGGACATCAGCAGCAATAATAAAAATTTATGTTATAAAACTATATCTATGGGGAATAGAGTGGAGATGAAAAGATTAAAGGAAAATTAATTGAGCATAAGTTAAATATCTTAATTATTTTTTAAAGTACTATTGCATGCAATGTGTTCATAATCTCCTTCCCCACCTGTAGGCTATCTTCCTTGCCTGTAGTTGCTATATGTTCAGAAGATATACTAATTTAAATAACAAACAAAGATATGTATAGAAGAGTTTTTATTGCAGCACTGTGTATGATAGAGAAAATAAAAACAACCTAAGTATATGTCAGAAGGGGAATGTTTAAGTAGATTTGGGTATATTTATGTAATGAATTAGTATGCATTTATTAAAAAATAAGATAAATCTAAGGGTCCTAACAGAGAACAAGATTCATGACATATTGTTAAAATATAAGAACAAGTTGCAAACTAATGTGTCCAGCATGACTCTTTATTGTAAATATATACTAATATATGTATTTTTATACTTGTATATATAGTATTTGAGTAGCTATATCTGTTATAAATGTGAAAAAATTCAGGAAGAATTCACATTAAATTTTTAAAAGGGGTTACTCAGAATTTAGCATTGGAGGAGACTATTATGGGTGTATTTACAGGAATTTTACTTTATTGTCCTTTTATACAATAAATACTACATATATACATTCATAATCCCTAAGCCAGTCATGCATAAAAAAACAACTATAAATGTTTTAAGACAATATTTGTCAGTAAAAAGTCAGGAGTCAAATATATAAATTAACTATGTAAATTAGGTTTTCATTAAAATTTTGTTTAATACTTATAAGTTATTAAAATATATTGGAAAGATGGGTATAAGAATTTAATAAGTGCTGAACTGCATAATTATTTTTCTTTTTTCATCTAGGCACTGCTGGTGAGTTGAGAGCTATTTATTAAAGGGGACATTGGGTATGTTTAACATGGTAAAACAATAGTAATAGCTAATGCTTACTCAGGGTTCTCTGTTGGTTAGGTAGGCACTACTTTACATGCTTACTTGTCACAAACCCCTATTAAGTGTATTCTATTTTATCCTCATTTTAGAGCTGAGCAAACTGAGACACAGTGAGCTTAAGTAACTTGCTGAACAAATGAGGAGAGTCAGGAATTAGATCTAAGTAGCCTGGTTTATGTTTACTTGGATGAATCATTAAATGATTACATAGTCCAGATTGTCCAAAGCAAAACTCAGGGTGATGGGTCAGCAACGCAGTAATCGAAACTGGTACTGGAATGTCACAAACACAGACTGGCACATCACCGCAAGCTCTCCTGCTTCCAGCAGCACTAGACAACTAGAGTAAATGCCCCTATTATCAGCCCAGAAAAGGATAGAACAATCTGTGGATACTACAAACCTTGTCACCTACTGATGCTTTAGGTTTTGTTTTAGGAAAATCATTATTTTAATCTGGTCTGGTCTAGGCAGAGTCTTTAGCAAAACAGAAGGTAATCACGACTTAGAAAGTCTGGGGTAGAGGCTCTTCAGAATGAGAAGTTGAACTAGGTGAACTCTGTCATCACCCCAATCGATATTCCTTCATTTTATTATCAGCAACCCCAGATGGCCAGAGACTTTTTTCCCCTCTGAATTCAGTTCAGCATCAAAGTCTTAAATGATGCATAGAATTCTGTGGCCAGCCGCCTAGGCTTAAATGTTATAATCACAGGCAGCACAGGCGCCTTTCACCTCACAGAGTGTAGGGAGGAATCGCAGGCTTGGGGTCTTACTTTTTCTTTTGTGGGAGGGTAGCACAAACATACCTCTGAAAAGACTTTCATAGTCCCCCACTGTGAATAGAATTTCTGTAGCTCTGAAGATTCTGGGGGCAGACTATACAAAACACTTTTTTTTTCCCACACTTCTGTTTCAAGCTTGCCAGAAAGACTAAATAAAAGTCTGTAGGTGGTCATGTGAACTGAATTAAAAAAGGAGGTTAAAGATGGTTTATCACTTGTTAACCATGGGATGGTCCTCAACATTCAAAAACAACAAATTAGTGGTTTTTCCTACTTCATCAGATGTTGGTATTTCTGAATTTCATCTTATCTTTTAATGAATATAATTAACAGAATATGGGGGAAACAAAGAGTAAGAAGGTTAATTATATAAACAGAACGAAGCATACCATTCTGTAGTATTGTCAATTTGATGGCCACCAATTTAGTAACTGATTGTGTCCTCTCCAAATTTCTTATTTAGTCCTAACACTTAATGTGATGTTATTTGGAGTAGGGGCCTTTGGGAAGAAATTAAGTTCAGATGAGATCATAAGAGTGAGTCCCTCAAGGTGTGATTAGCGTTCCTATAACAAGAATCACCAGAGCACTCTCTCCCTTCTCCCACACTCCTGCCCCCATACAGAGGAAAGGCCATTGAGGACACAGTGTGAAGACAGCTGTGTGCATCCCAAGGAGAGAACCCTCACCATAACCTGAACCTGCTGGCACTTTGATATTGGACTTCTATTTCCAAACTCTGAGAAATAAATTCTAAAATAATGTTTAAGCCATTCAACTATGGTGTTTTGTTCTGGCAGCCCAAACTTACAAAGATAATACTTTGATTACTTTGCCATATTTCTGCCTATTAAATGATTAAAACTTCATTTAAATACTCTCCTGATTATGCTGCGGGTTTTATCTTCAGTATCAATAGACCAATTTGAGAATTAACCTTTTATTGGTAGTGTAAGTATGACTATAGATTTGTGGCCCAATGTCAGAGGGTTTTAGATAGAGCTCTTATGACAATTATTTTTGACCTTGACTCCCACTGTATACAAGATATGTCTGTAAAGTATCCAGCCATGTAATGTTAACAATAGAGACATTTATTGAAGATGATACAAGATACAATAAACATTGTACAAAGGACAATGATGCCTCAGTTGCCTTCAAAGTAGGCACCTTGGAACCTCACGTAGTTCTCCCAATCACTATCAGCTGCCCCATTGTATTTTCCTGAATCTCATTGATAATCTGAAATCTCTTCCCTTCAAAGGTGATTTTAATTTTGGGAAAAGCCAGAAGCGACAGGGTAACCGCATCTGGGGTGGAGGGGAGCTGAGTCACCTGGGTGATTTGATATTCCCCCCAAAATCTCTGTACCAGTTGTGATGCATGAGTGGGTATGTTCTGGTGATGAAGCTGCCAATCACCAGTTGCCCATAGCTGCAGCTGTTTTCATCATATTGCATCTCTCAACTGACACAGAACATTGAGGTAGTATTCCTTATTAACTTTTTTTTGGTATGGAGGGGTATATTTGTGATGAAAAAAGCCTTCCCAATTAAAAAAAAAAAACACAGTTAACATGGTCTTGATCTTGCTGCAACTTTGCTGCACCTTTTTTGGGTGTGCAGAACCAGGCAACTTCCATTAGGATAACTGAGCAATTGTTTTTGAATCATAGCTGTAGACCCACGGTTCATCTCCAGTTATGACCTTCTTGAGGAAATCTGGTTCCTTAGTAGCAGTTTGAATCAAGTCATTAGCAACTGCAGCACAATGTTCCTTCTGCTCTGGTAGCAGAAGCTGCAGAACAAATTTTGCCACATTTCATGCCAAGACCTTGAGTCAAAATCTTGTACACAGTCGTTTTTGGAATCTCCAGATCAGCTTCTAGTTCTCTCACTGCCAATCACTGACAATTGTTGATTGCAGCCCATACATGTTCAACATTCTCAGGTGTTCTGCTTGTTGCAAGCCTTCCGAATATGGATCACTTTTAACAGATTCTTGACCATCTTTGAAGCATTTGTGCCATACTTTTATTTGTGCTGCACTCATTGCATCATCCCTGAAAGCCTTCTGAATTATCCAAATAGTTTCTGCAGAGGAATATTCAAGCTTAATGCAAATGATGCTGATTCATTTGCTCTACTTGCTTGCAATAGCCACACAGCACATGCTCACTCAACAGCAACAACCACCTCCACTGACTAGTACAGTGAAGTCGTCATTGTTCGTGCATGTGCATTTTAGTCCACTCTCCTTGGCTGCCAGTTTACATTGTTGTCACCCAAACTCTTCTTGTTATATTAACAATGGCTGGAATCTTTCTGGACAGGCCCTGTATATACTCTCTACTCATAAAATCATTTGACCTTTACTGAACATTACCTTAAATATCTTAATGCATCTTAGTTTCCTAGGATAAGATGACTGTATATAAGATAAATTTATAAAAATCAATAGTCTTTTTCTATACTAAAAATTAAAATGGAAAGAAGGAAATAAGAAAAATATTTTATTTATAATAGTAAAAAAACAACAAACTATTAGGGAATAAGTTTAAAAATAAGGTTAGGACCTATATTAAGAAGACCATAAAGAATTCATGGCCTGGCTGGTGTGACTCAGGTGGTTGGAGTATCATCCCATAGACTGGAAGGTCATGGGTTTGATTCTTGATCAGGGCATATACTCAGGTTATGGGTTCAATCCCCAGTTGGGGCACATATGAGAGCCAATCAATCAATGTTTCTCTTTCACATTGATTTTTCTCTTTTACATTGATCTTTCTCTTTTTCTCTCTCCCTCTCTAAAAGCAGTGAAAAAAATTGTCCTTGAGTGAAGATTTAATAAAAAAAAAGAAATCATGGAAGAAAATGGAACAAGATCTAAACAGTTTGGAAGATTTGTCATGCACTTGGTTTGGAAAATTTATATCACACATTTTAATTCTTACAAAATGACATACATATTTAATACAATTCCACTAAGCATCATAGCAAATTTTCTGTGAGGTATGACAATTGGATATAAAATGATTTAAAATTTCCTGTGGAAGAATAGATTTATGAGAATAGACAAGTAAAGTTTAAAAATAAAAAATATATATAATAAAAGAGTAGTGAGGGGGGATGATAATAGATATTAGAACATACCCCAAAATCATTCTAGTAAATAGAATACGATTTTGTAATAGTAATAGAAAGATCTGTGGAATAGGACTGAGATTATACATATAAACATAACTATATGTTAAAACATAATGTATATTTAATATCTAAAAGAAATGGAATATTTAATAAGCAATACTAGGTCAACTAGTATCCTTTTGGAATAAAATTGGGTCGAATTACTTCTTATGTCATGTATAAAAATAAATTCCAGATGGGTTAAAGACATAAATGTAAATGTAAAATATGAAAGAAATTCAACAAAATCTAATGGAATACAGAGTTCCCTCTTATAATGTCTATTCAGTTAACAACTTAGCCATAATGGCTCTTGAAATGGTATGCCATTTTTTTTGGATGGTTTTATCAGCACAAAACATACCAAATAAATAGACCTAAAGAAGTAATATTTCAACATTTGGTTTCAGGAAAAGACACACCATTTACTTGACACAATAATTTTCAGTTAGAGAGAACATAGATTTGAATTGTATCTTGCTTGAGTGAACACAAGATATTCTACTTTGTATATATCTTGTCAAGAGAGAAGGATGAAGAGATAACATTTCATATATATTTTCAATGTGTTGTACACATGTGCTATTTCCACATTTTTAAATGTTCACTTGTCCTTTTTATTTTTTCATGTTTTATTTTTTATTTTTCCTTCTTATTGAATTTTTTTTGGCAACACTGGTTAACAAAATTATACAGATTTCCGGCACACAATTCCACAATACATCATCTTTACATTGTGTTCACCATCCCATGTCAGGTCAAGACAAATATCATATGATCTCACTGTTTATTCCCCACTATACCATTCTCCACTTCCCTCAACCTTTCCTACCCCCAGCAATCACCACACTATTGTTTGTGCCCATGAGTTTTTAATCTCTCTCCCTCTCTTTTTTTTGGCTCAATCCCTTCATCATCCCTACCCAAGCCCTCAACACCCCTTCCCACTGATAGCTGTCAGCCTGCTGTCTATCTATGAGTCTGTCTCTATATTTCTTGTTAGTTAATTTTGTTCATTATTCTACATGTAACTGAGATCATATGGTATTTGTCTTTCACCAACTGGCTCATTTCACTTAGCATAATGCTTTCCAGTTCCTTCCATGCTGTTGCAAATGGATTTTCTTTTTTTATGGCCGAGTAGTATTCCATTGTATAAATGAACCACACCACTTTTTTCTTGGGAGTTCTCTTTTTATTTATTTCATTCATTCAACAGATATTTACTGAGTGTTGTCATATGCTAAGCTTTCTGCTGGGACCTGGTGTTCAGTCAGAAGCAGAGCAAATGTGGCTATCAGCTCCCTGCTGGAGCTCACAGATTAGTTTATCTTGTATATCTACTTTAAAAAATTGTCTGTTTGTGACTTTACTCATTTTTATGAGTGTTCAGTTTGGTTTTTCCAGAATGTGAGATTCTAGGGTATTCAACATCTAAATTATAAGGGCTATAAGGAATGAGATCTCTTTGGGTAAAGTAACTTTGTTTCCCAAACCAAAAATAGGAAAAATGGTGGAAAAACAGAATTGTATTTAGAGGGGGACAAAAAGAAAGTATCTGAAATAAGTAAGTCCCAAACAATCGGGCATGTGATTTCCTCACCTGTGGAAAGGAGTGTCACACACAGAGAGGCAAGGGCACAGGCCACTGACTGGTCATGTTCCAGTTTTTCCTTGAGCACCCCCTGCACTACCCCTGATGTTGGCTGTAATTGACTCAAATTATACTCAGAAGCACATATAGTGGAGAACCCCTCAACACAATTTATCATTCTCAATCACCAACTTTAACATAACCAAAAAAACCCCACAAAAAGTTCTGACAAGATAGAAACTAACCAGCTCTGGCTCCTTCCTCCGAAACAAAACCTGTAGACACTACATAATTGGGAAAAAACAATGCTGAGCAAATAGCTCCAAGAACTCTTGGAGAGGCCAGAGGTGGTCTTGGAGCAGTGTGGAGGATGGTGGCACCTGGAAACAGCCCAAGGAGGAGTGGAAAAGAGGTTCAGTTAGAGGTTTTAACTTCTGCATTAGCTTTTTCCCCTCACTGTTTTGGGGTGATCTTCACTGCCTTACTGCAACAGCTTAGGGCATGCATTGTAATGTCAATAGAATAGCATCTGGGCAGTAAAGATGTTGGTAAAGGTGAGGGAGGGAGGATGAGTTGCCCTGTCCTTGAGCATCTCCATCTCCTGAGAACCTCAGCATTTTTATCCAATCATCTGTGAATGGACACTCAGGCTGCTTCCAAATATTAGCTATGGTAAATAATACTGAAATGAACATAGGGGTGCTTATATTTTTTTGAATTACTGTTTCAGTTTTCTTTAGATATATTCCCAGAAGCTGAATTTCTGGGTCATAAGGCATTTCCATTTTCAAATTTTGTGGAAACTCCATAATGTTTTCCACAGTGGCCACACCAATCTGCATTCTAACCAACAGTGTACAAAGGTTCCCTTTTCTCCATATCCTTGCCAGCACTTGTTGTTTGTTGATTTTTTGATGGTAGCCATTCTGACAGGTATGAGATGATATCTCATTGTGATTTTAATTTCCATTTCTCTGATGATTAGTGACCTTGAGCATCTTTTCATATGTCTATTGATCATATGTATGTCCTCTTTGGAGAAGTATCTATTCACATCCTTTGCCCATTTTTTCATTAGATTGTTTGAATTTTTGGCATTGAGTTTTATAAGTTTTTTATACATTTTGGATATTAACCCTTTATCAGATGTATCAGTGAATATGTTCTCTCATTCAGTGGGTTGTCTTTTCATTTTGTTGATGGTTTCTTTTGCTGTGCAAAAGCTTTTTAGTTTGATGTAGTCCCAAATTGTTTATTTTTTCTTTGTTTCCTTAGCCCAATGAGTTATATCAGAAATAAATATTGTTATGAGAAATCACTGAGATTTTACTGCCTGCATTTTCTTTTAGGATTTTTATGGTTTTGAGTCTAACATTTAAGTCTTTAACCAGTTTTGTGTTTATTCTTGTGTATGGTGTAAAAAGGTGATCTCATCTAATGTTTTTGGTACATATCTGTTCAGTTTTCCCAACACCATTTATTGAATAAACTATCTTTACTATATTTTTGACTCTTTTTTCAAATGTTAAATAATTCTAAAGGCATGGGTTTATATCTGGGCTCTCTATTGCATTGATCTATATGTCTGTTTTTATGCCAGTAACATGCTGTTTTAGTTACTTTGGCTTGGTAGTATAGTTTGATATCAGGTAACATGATTATTCCATCTTCTTTTTTTTTGTTTTTAACCAAGGTTGCTATGCCTATTTGGGGTCTTTTATGGTTCCATATAAATTTTTGGAATATTTGTTCTAGTTCTGTGAAGTACAACATTGGTATCTTGATAGGAATCATGTTGAATCTATAGATTGCTTTGGGTAGTATGGAAATTTTAATGATGTTAGTTCTTCTTATCCATGAACACTATATATCATTGATATATATATCAAGGATTTATATCCTTTTACAAGGATTTAATCCTTGGTTAAATTTATTTCCCGGTATTTTATTCTTTTTGAAGCAATTGTGAAGGGGATTTTTTTTTTTTTTAGTTTCCCTTTCTGATGTTTATTATTGGTGTATAAAATTACAACTGATTTCTGGATATTTGTTTTGTATCCTGCTACTTTACTGAATTCGTTTATCAGTTCTAGTAATTTTTGGTGGAATCTTTAGGATTCTCTGCCTACAGTATGTCATCTGCAAACAATAACCATTTTACATCCTCTTTTCCAGTTTGGATGCCTTTTATTTCATCTTCTTGTCTGATTGCTGTGGCTAGGACTTTCAATACAATATTGAATAAGAGTGGTGAAAGTGAACATCCTTGTCTTGTTAAAGGAAGCACATCCCAATGTTAAAGGAAGAACTTGTAGTTTTTGCCCATTGAGTATAATGCTGGTAGTGGGTTTGTCATACATGGCCTTTATTATATTGAGGCATGTGCCCTTTATTCCAATTTTGCTGAGAGCTTTTATCATAAATCAGTGATGAATTTTATCAAATGCTTTTTCTTCATTTATTGATATGGTCAGCAGTTACTATTTTTCCATTTGTCTACATGGTGTGTCACATTTATTGATCTGCAGATATTGTACCAACCTTACTACCCCAGAATAAATCCCATTTGGTCATGGTGTATGATCTTTTTAGGGTATTGCTGGCTTCAGTTTACTAATATCTTGTTGAGGGTTTTTGCATCTATGTTCATCACGGATATTGGTCTATAATTTTCTTTCTTTGTAGTGTCCTCAACTGGTTTTGGAATTAGGATAATTAAACTGGCCTTGTCAAATGAGCTTGAAAGTCTTCCCTCTTTTTGAATTTTTAGGATAGTTTGAGAAGGATAGGTGTTAGTACTTATTTGAATGTTTGGTAAAATTCACCTGTGAAGCCATCCAGTACAGGATTTTTATTTGTTGGGAGTATTTTAAATTACTGCTTCAATTTCACTAGCTGTAATCCATCTATTCAGGTTTTCAGATTCTTCCTAATTTAGTTTTGGAAGATTGTATGTTTCTAGGAATTTATCCTCTTTTTTCAGATTGTCCAATTTGTTGACATATATTTGTTCATAATATTTTCTCACAATTTTTTTGTATTTCTTTGGTGTCAGTTGTTAGTTCTCTTTCATTTCTAATTTCTTTAGTCCTCTGTCTTTTTTTCATGATGAGTCTAGTTAAGGTTTGTCAATCTTGTTTATCTTTTCAAAGAATCAGCTCTTGTTTTCATGGATAATTTTTTATTTTTATTTATTTAGTTTTTTCGAGGGCAGAACAAAAAAATCCAGAATTTATTTATAAAAAATTATATATTTATTCTTACATGTTTACTCTTCAGTCACCTTGAAATTATTCTCCATTCGATGTAATATACCTATTGAGGCATTTTTTTCACTGCTCAAAAGAGCTGTTAAACTGAATGATTTTGATGTTTTTTAGTGCTTCTGCCATTTTTTGTTTTACCTGTTCCACATCAGCAAAATGTTTCCCTTTGAGGACTTTTTTTCATCCAGAAAAACAAATAAAATAGTCACTTGGGGTAGTATTGGGTGAATAGGGAGGGTGAAGCATGAAGTATGCCATTTTTAGTCACAAGCTGCTGAACACTCATTATAGTGTGGGCAAGTACACTCATAAATTATCCATTATGAAATGGACAAATATGTTGAAAAAGTCTTAAAAAAATTCACTGAAGCTGACCACAGCCTCTCACAACACCAGCTGGTACACTGATACAGGTGGGTTCCTAGAAAACTCACCTAGCAGGGGGAGCCTGTACTACAAGGAGCCCACCCTCCAGAAGATGATTCCATTTTGGGGTATCCCCCATTACGTATTATCTTTCTTGGATTCATTGATCTTTTGTATTTTTTTTCTTAGACTCTTTTTGTTTATGTCTGCTGTAATGTTTATTATTTCCTTCCTTCTACTCACTTTGGGCTTGTTTATTGTTCTTTTTCAAGTTCTTTAAAGTGTAAGGTTTGATTGTTTATTTGAGTTTTTTCTTGTTTCTTGAGATAGGCCTGTAATGTTATGCATTTCTCTCTTAAGATTGCTTTCCCAGTGTTCTATAGATTTTGGGTCGTTGTGCTCTCATTTTCATTTGTTTCAAGGTATCTTTTGATTTCTTCCTTGATCTATTTGTTAACTCATTCATTATTTAGTTATCATGTTATTTAACCTTCATGTCTTTATATATTTTTCAGGGGGTTTTCTTGTTACTGATTTCTATTTTCATAGCATTGTGCTCAGAGAAGATGTTTGATACAATTTCAATCTTCTTAAATTTATTGAGACTTGTCCTAACATGTGGTCTATCCTAGAAAATATTCCATATGTACTTGAAAAGAATGTATATTCTGCTGCTTTGGGGTGAAATGTTCTGAAGATACTATTAAATTGATCTGATCTAATATACCATTTAAAGCTGCTGTTTCCTTGTTGATTTTCTTTCTGGAAGATCTATCCATTGATGTCAATATGGGTATTAAAACTGCTATGATGACTGTATTACTTTTAATTTCTCCCTTTATGTCCATTAAGATTTGCTTTACATTTTAGGAGATCCTGTGTTAGGTGAATAAATGTTTACTAGGGTTTATATCCTTTTGTTGGATCGTTCCATTTATCATTATGTAGTGTCCTTATTTGTCTCTTACTATTAGCCTTTGTTTTGAACTCTAATTTATCAGATGTAAATATTGCTATCCAGCTTTTTTTTTCATTTCCATTTGCATGAAATATCTTTTTTCCACGTTTTTACTTTTACTCTTTGTGTATCATTTTGTTCTGAGGTGGGTCTCCTGTAAATAGCATATATATATATTTATCCAGCTAGCCTATGTTTTTTGATTGGAGCATTTAAGCCATTTACATCTAAAGTGATTATTTTTAGGTGCTTATTTATTGCCATTTTATTTTTTAACTGTGTTTTTCTGCTTTGTTGCTGTTGTTGTTGCTCTTCTCCTCCCTCTTCTCCTCCTCCTCCTTCTTCTCAGGCCCATTGACCTTTCTTATAATACTTCTTAGGTGGCAACAAAATTCTTTAACTTTTCCTTGTCTTAGAAACTCTTTATTTCTCCTTTGATTATAAATGATAGCCTTTCTGGGTAAAGTAGTCCTGATTTTAGGTCCTTGCTTTTCATCACTTTGAATATTTCATGACAATCCCTTCTAGCCTGAAATGTTTCTGTTGAGAAATCAGATGACAGTTTTATGGGATCTCTCTTGTAAGTAACTGTCTTTCTCTTGCTGCTTTTAAGATTCTCTTTGTGTCTTTAACTTTTGCCATCTTATTTATGATGGGTCTTGGTATAGGCCTCTTTGCATCCATCTTGTCTAGGACTTTCTGCATTTCTTGGACTTGTGTGTCTTTATACTCACCAGGTTAGGAAAGTTTTTGTTATTATTTATTCAAATAGGGTCTGAATCCTTTGTTCTCTCTCTCTTCTCCTTCTGGTACCTCTGTCATTCAGAGTTATCATACTTCATGTTGTCCAAAAGGTCCCTTAAACTAACCTTAATTTTTAAAATTCTTTTTTCTGCTTTGATTATTTTTATTCTGTCCCTTTTATTTTTATCTAAAGGTGCTTATCTGAACAGTTTGAAAACAAGCATATCTTGTTTTGCTGTGTTTTGCTTTATTGACCTCCACACATGTTCCACATTTTTACAATTTGAATTCAACACCCTCTATGAGCAAAAAGATTATGGCTTGATACTTTGGCTCAGATGGAGTTGTAAACACATTGTGCCTCCTCACAGAACCAAAATAAGGACAACAACAAGTTAAAAAAAACAAAACAACAACCAGAACTGCCAGAAAAATTGAACTGTATGAAACTCTAACAACTAAGAATTTAAAGAAACATTCATTTAGACAGGTAGGAGGGGATGAGACAAGCAGCTGAGGCAGAGAGGATGCACAGCAACATCATCTGGAGTACCTTGGTGGATGAAGTGACAGTTGGTGGAGTGGGCGGTCCCACATATGCATGCAGAGGAACTAGGAGGAAAAACTGGGGAGCAAGACAGACCATGTAACCAGGGTTCCAGTGCACTGTAAGAAAGCCTCAAAACTTCTGATTGCAAAAACTATGGGGGTTGGGGCAGTGGGAGAAACTCCTAGCCTCACAGGACAGTTCATTGGAGAGATCCACAGGGCCCTAGAATGTACAGAAACCCACCCACCAAGGAATCAGCACTAGAAAGGCTGAATTTGCTTGTGGGTAGTTGAGAAAGTGACAGAAAGCTGGCAAAGGGCTGAATAAGAGGCATTGTTCTCTTTCTGACACATCCCCCACATACAGTGCCAAAAAGCAGCCATGTAGGTTGCCCCACCCTGATAGACACCTAAGGCTCCACCCCTTACTATGTAGGCAAGCTGTATTTAAAAAATGGCTCAAATAAAAGAACAGATCAAAGCTCCAGAAAAAATACACCTAAGTGATAAAGAGATAGCCAACCTATCAGATGCACAGTCAAAACACTGGTAATCAGGATGCTCACACAAATGGTTTAGTATAGTTGCAAAATGGAGGGAAAAGTGAAGGTTATGAAAAGTGAAATAAAGGAAAATGTACAGGGAACCAACAGTGATGGATAGGAAACTGGGACTCAGATCAATGGTTTGGACCAGAAGGAAGAAATAAACAGTCAACCAGAACAGAATGAAGAAACAAGAATTCAAAAATATGAGGACAGGCTTAGGAAAGTCTGGGGCAAATTTAATTGTTCCAACATCTGAATTACAGGGGTGCCAGAAGTAGAAGAGGTAGAGCAAGAAATTGAAAGCTTATTTGAAAAAAATAAAGAAGGAGGCAAAGGAAATAGACTTCAAGGAAGTCCAGAAAGCTCAGAGAGTCTCCAAAATTTGGATCCGAGGAAGCATGCACCAAGTCACATCATAATTAAGTTACCCAAGATTGAAGATAAGGAGAGAATCTTAAAAGCAGCAAGAGAAAAGGAGACAGTTACCTACAAAGGAGTTCCCATAAGACTATCAGCTGATATCTCAAAAGAAACTTGTCAGACAAGAAGTGGCTGGAAAGAAGTATTAAAAATTGTGAAAGGCAAGGACCAACATCTAAGATTACTCTATCCACCCAAGCTATCATTTAGGAGGGGGGGGGGCAGAAAAATTGATTTCCAGATAAGGTCGACTTAAAGGAGTTCATCACCACCAAGACATTATTATGTGAAATGTTAAAAGGACGTATCTAAGAAAAAGAAGATAAAAAATATGAACAGTGAAATGACAACAAACTCACAACTATAAACAACCAAACCTAAAACACAAAAACAAAAACAAACTAAGCAAACAAGTAAAACAGGAACAGAATCACAGAACTTGAGATCACATGGAGGGTTATCAGTGGGGAGGGGGAGAAAGGGGAAAAGGTACAGGGAATAAGTAGCATAAATGGTAGGTACAAAATAGACAGCAGGAGTTGAAGAATAGTATAAGAAATTTAGAAGCCAAAAAACTTACATGTATGACTCATGGACATGAACAGGGGGGAATGTGAGTGGGAGGGAGGGTGGAGGGCAGAGGGGAATAAAGAGGGGAAAAGAGGACAACTGTAATAGCATAATGAATAAAAGATATTTTAAAAAGATTATGACTTACTTTGTTGCAATACTCATTTTATTATTGTGGTGTGGAACCAAACCACCAATATCTTTAAGGTATACCTTTATAACATGATCATGAACCTCCCATAAAGCTTAAATATTGGTGAAGACAATAGGAAAACAGGAGGAAAGAACAGAGTATAAAACATCATATATAATATATGCTATATTATAAATAATATACATATCTCTTACATGTGAACTGTATTTACTTTCAAATTTCTGTTTATTATATATACTTGTTTTCACTATTTAATTAGCATGTTGTCTATCTGTGAAAATAATTTGGGTATCTCCTGAGTTTTGATGAATCACGTCATAATTGTTCCTCTTAAAATTAGTGGAAATAATTTTCAATATAGTAAAAAATAACATGAAATCTATTTTTAACAAAAATTTAAGTGTATAGTACATTATCATTAACTACATGTACATTGTTGTCAGCTGATTACCGGAACTTTTTAATCTTGCTTGACTGAAACTCTATACCTTTGGAACAACCCATTTCCCCCTGCTTCCAGCTTTTGTCAATCTCCGTTCTACTTTCTGCTTTCATGAGTTGAAATATGTTTTTGTGATTTCTTAAAATTGATTATGCTATTACAGTTGTCCCATTTCCCCCCTTCATTTCCCTCAACCCTGCATACCCCCTCCCACCCACATTCCTCCCCTTTAGTTCATGTCCATGTATCTTAAGTTCTTTTTTTTTAGATTATTCTTTTTAAATTTATTTTTATTTACTTATTTTTAGAGAGAGAAGGGAGGGAGAAAGAGAGGGAGAGAGTAACATCAATGTATGGTTACTGGGGGCCGTGGCCTACAACCCAGGCATGTCCCCTGACTGAGAACCAAACCTGTGATGCTTTGGTTCACAGCCCGCATTCAATCCACTGAGCTACGCCAGCCAGGGCATCATGTGTCATAAGTTCTTTAGCTTCTATATTTCCCATACTATTCTTGCCCCCCCTATCTATTTTCAACTTACCATCTATGCTACTTATCTTCTGTACCTTTTCACCCTATCTCCTCTTCCCACTCCCCTGTTGCTAACCCTCCATGTGATCTCTATTTCTATGGTTCTGTTCCTGTTCTAGTTGTTTACTAAGTTTCTTTTCATTTTTGTTTTAGGTGTGGTTGTTAATAATTGTAAGTTTGCTGTCATTTTACTGTACATGTTTTTTTTATCTTCTTTTTCTTAGATAAGTCCCAAGTTTGCTGTCATTTTACTGTACATGTTTTTTTTTATCTTCTTTTTCTTAGATAAGTCCCTTTAACATTTCATAAAATAAGGGCTTGGTGATGATGAACTCCTTTAAATTGACCTTATCTGAGAAGCACTTTATCTGCCCTTCCATGCTAAATGAAAGTTCTGCTGGATAGAGCAATCTTGGATGTAGGTCCTTGCCTTTTATGACTTGGAATACTTCTTTCCAGCCCCTTCTTGCCTGTAAGGTCTCTTTTGAGAAATCAGCTGACAGTCTGATGGGAACTCCTTTGTAGGTTAATGTATTCTTACCTCTTGCTGCTTCTAGGATTCTCTCCTTCATTTTTACCTTGGCTAATGTAATTATGATGTGTCTTGGTGTGTTCCTTCTTGGGTCCAACTTCTTTGGGACTCTCGGAGCTTCCTGGACTTGCTGGAAGTCTATTTCCTTTGCCAGAATGGGGAAGTTCTCCTTTATTATTTGTTCAAATATGTTTCCCACTGGTTGCTGTTCCTCTTCTCCTTCTGGTACCCCTATAATTCAGATGTTGGAATGTTTAAAGATGTCCTGGAGGTTCCTAAGCTACTCCTCATTTTTTTGAATTCTTTTTTCTTCATTCTTTTCTGGTTGTTTGCTTTTTTCTTCCTTCTAGTCCACACCATTGATTTGAGTCCCAGTTTCCTTCCCATCACTATTGGTTTCCTGTGCATTTTCCTTCATTTCTCTTATTGCAGCCTGCATGTGTTCATCTAATTTGTAACCAAAATCCACCAACTCTGTGAACCTCCTGATCACCAGTGCTTTGAACTGTGCATCTGATAGGTTGGCTAGTTCTCGATCGCTTAAAAAAATTGGCTCTGGGGCTCTTAAATTCATTTGAGCCATGTGTTTTAATTCATATGTATATTTTTCCTTTGGTCTGGTTGTGCCTGTTGTGTATGAGGGGCGGAGCCTTAGGTGTTCACCAGGGTGGGGTACTCCAGTTGCTGGGTTGTGACGTTGTATGTCGGTACCAGGTCTGAGAGGGAACAATGGCATTTGCTCCACTCTCTGTGGGACCTCAGTTCCTTCCGCTGCTTCCCTAGAGCAAGCTGGGCCCCTCTGGTGCCAATTTCCGTGTGGGTGGGCTCATGCATGCTGTGGGTCCCTTCAAGGACCTCTCTCCTGTGAGGCTGGGTGTCTCTCTGTAAGCCTCAACTCCCACAGGTTTCCTCAGTCAGTGTCCCTAGGCTCTATTTTCTCGTGCTGTGATCCTGGGTAGTGCACACTGCCTTGCTTTACAATCCCCACCTCACTGGGTCTGCCAGCTGCAGTATTGTGCACCTGGAGTGCCTTACATGCCCCCGGATGCCTTGTGCACCCGGTCCCAATTCTTTCTGTTTTCCGCTCCTCGACCTGCGCCTGGCTGATCAACTCCGCCCCTCCTACTGGTCTGGATGAGTGGGTCTATTTCAACTTCTTGGTTGTTCGACTTCCATTCAGATCAATTTTCTGTCATTTCTGGATATTATTCTATTTCTAAATTGTTGTTTTCCCTAAATTGGTTGTATGTAGAGGCACAGTGCATCCACCTATGCCTCTATCTTGGCTGGAAGTCGAGTTGAAATATTTTTAATTTAATAGCTTTTTATCCAGTGGCAGTATTTTAATATAAATTAAGGTTTTTAATTGAGAATGAGGCTTATGTGTATAATACTGGTAGGGGTGAGGGTAAGGTGAGACAATGTTCTTAATGTCAACTGTAAACCCAAAAAGTAGAAAAGAAAATAGGAACACATTTTTCAAATTAAAATTTATGTTTAGAAAGGATATCATACCCAGAGGCAAAAGATTGATTTTATAACAATATTTGCAAAACAAATGACAAAGAGATGTCACCTATAGTGTACAGATTTACAAGTAAAAGGACAAGCTACATAGCAACAAAAAATGGACAGAAGATAAGGATATGCTATTTAATGAGGACCCAATACAAATGGTTAACATTAATGAAAATATACTTAAGTTCTCTAGCAGAGAGGAAGGTATAAATTAGAGTAAAAATGAGTTATTTCATTATACCTATCAAATCGACAAAAGTTTAAAAAGTGAAAACTAGTGCTGGTCAGTGTTTGGAGAAATGTTACTCTCCTATATGTCTGGTGAAACTGTGAATCACAGTAGCCTTTTTGGAAAACAATTATTAAAATGACAACCTATATTTCCTTCAGCACCCACTCTTAGAATCTATTCCATATCCCATATTAATAAAAGCACCTGTATAAAAGGATATTTGCCCCAAGTTTTTATAATTTATTGTTTACTCATTCATAAGTTAAAAAATCAAATGATTGTTAATAAAAACTATTGAATTTGTATACCTATATTATAAAACTTATCAAGCTTATGTTGAAGTAAGAGCTATAACAGTTGACCTAAAGAAATTTCCACACAGTATTGTAGAATGTAAAATCCATGACGTAAAAGAATGTGTATGATGAAGTCATATTTTTTTGTAAAGCCACAACACTTATTTTTATGTCAATATGTATGCATGTATGTGCATTTGTACATGTGTGTGGAGAAAAATACATATGATACACTTTTGATTGTTAGCATACTTGTTAATTCGGAATGGGGCTAAGTCGTATGCAATTTGGGACAAGGAAAGGAAAATAGAAAGGAAAAGAGGAGGAAGCAAAAAGCAGAAATATAAAATGCTTTTAAAAAACATTTATAGACAATGCTGATGTAACTGGCTTAAACAATGAGTATATATATATATTATTTTATGTAACAAAAAGTGTTGAAGTAGGGGAATCCCAGTCTGATTAATTTCAGGAATAAACTATATTTATAAAAATCAATATAAAAATCAATTTTGTAGTTCCACTTTGTCATGCTCAGGATGTTGGCTTTGTTTTTGGTGCTCTCTCCATAAGGCCACAAGATGGTGGTCAAAACTGTAGGCCTCAAAGGCGTTCATAACCCTGTCCATGTTTCACATTTTATTTTTAGAAATAAGGAAACCTGTCCCAGATGCCTATCCCAACATAAATGACTAACATGGGCTGTGGTATGTCCATCAGACACCTGAATAAAACTGCATTTCTATTTGCAAGAAAGCAGAGACAAAGGGCTATCAGGCAACTAATATCTGCAACATAGAACCTAATTCAATATGTCTTGATATAGAAATACATGTGCATGAATATTGTATGAAGATAGTCATTCAATTAAATTTTAAAAAGATAGCATATGTCCTCACTGAGAAAAATCATAGCAGCTGTTCAATGTATAATCTTAGAAGTACAGTACAAGGGCTTCTTTTTAGAGCTTTCAAATTTCAACCTAAGTGGAGGAAATTTATTGGAGCATATGTAACCTCACCACTGTGAGAAATACTACTACAAAGTTTTTGTGTCACTTAACAGTTATAGAGGTTAACCTTTTGCTCTACTCCCAAACAAGCAAGCCATTAATCTTCAAACAATTCAAATGCTTTTCTTCTCTTTGTTTTCTCCTTTTTAATTTGTTTAAGGAAAGCTTGGTAGAGTCTTAACCATCCCTACGTAATGTATAGAATTATGCTTTGTGAACCTATTGTATTGACTTTTAAGATAAAGCTCTTAAAGATTTTTAAACCACCAAGCAGTATACATCAGAACAGATAAATGAGATATTGCTCTATTCTTTTTAGGCAGGCTACATTCTGTGACCTATTCTTTTTGTAACTTACAAGGCTTTAGTAGAAAAGCTTCCAGAGTTTTATTGGCAATGCCACTATTAGAAGGACTTCTCTTTCTCTTCCAAGCTCTTTGGGGGTCAGCCTTAAAGCGAACATTAAGTGAATGGCTAATGGAATTAAGGGCATAATAATAGAAGGATATAGTGAGACAATTGTATTAACAAGAAATAAATCATGTCGAATGTAAGGTAAGTGTTTTTTAATTGATTGATGGGAAAGATACTCCACAGGTTTTGTTGGGGACTAACAGCCATTTACCTCCTCATCTACAGTAAAAAGCCAAAATGTAGAAAAAAAGATAAGAAAATTATGCAGTGGAAAGATAAATTATTCAGAGAAGATGGCCATTTTGTGCTGATATCACTAATGTGAAAAGGCATTAAATCTTTGACATTAGTTTCATTTCTTAGGAGTTGTGAGGCTAAAACAATGTTTTGTTCTAGAGATAAAAGCTGAAATGTCTACTGCTAAAGCTTTCTTCTGTGCCATGAATGGCTTCCAGGGTGACTGGATAACTGAAGAAGAGCCTGTTCTGTGCTTTCCAAGGTGAATAGCAATCTTGCAGTTTGAAAGCTTGTGCCTCTGTCTGTACTATTATACAATCTAGCTGTCAATTTTTTTCATCCAGTTGTCACAGCTTACATGCCTGATGTCCAGGATGCAGAGAGTCATACAGCGACATCTTAAAGTACTATCAGATATAAAAAAACTTGATGCTGAATCTCATATGCATTGCTTTTTATTGTACTCTCATGGTTACCAAGTCCCTCTTTGAGTTTAACTCCTAGCATAATCCTCTTTCTCTGTAGCTATTCTTATTATATAGGACAGCCCATTTCAGACCAGCAATACTTAAGAGGCTTTCTATTGTAAGATTTAGATATGAAGGACAGTGGGTGTATTCAATCTATGCGCGGGCAAGGGGCCATGCTTCTTGCTACAACTGCTTTAAGAGTTACTTTAGCCATGGCTGCTGTGGCTCAGTGGATTGAGTACTGGCTTGTGAACCAAAAGGTCACCAGTTCAATTCCCAGTCAGGGCACATGACCAGGTTATGGGCCAGGTCTTCAGTTGGGAGTGTGCAAGAGGCAACCAATTGATGTATCTCTCATACATCGATATTTCTCTCCCTCTCTTTCTCCCTCCCTTCCCATCTTTCTAAAATTAAATAAAATCTTTAAAAAAAAACAGTTACTTTAAATCTTTCATCTTTCCCCACTATAATTTTCATGCTGCCTCTGGTTGCTTTATTAATTAGGTTTATAAACTTTAGGAAACCTTAAACCATAATGTTAGAAACAGCACATAACATATAAGAAAGAAAGCTTTTTTCAATATCTCCAAACTTTGCAAGTTATTTTTTAAAGATTTATTTATTTGTAAATTATTTGTTTTTCCCCCCTTTTTCTGTTAGAATGGAGTAAGACTGACAATTACTGGATACCTGCTATGAGCCATGCATCATGTTAAGCATTTTACATGCATTATTTAAGATTTCTCTTATACAATCATTTTGAAGTAAATATTATCACCATCCACAATAAGGAAACCAAGGTTTAGAGGAATGGAGTACTTTCCCCAAACTCAAACTGCTAATTACAGATAATAGTCGGGGTTAGAATCCAGGGATATGTGAGACTGTAGTCTGCATTCTCTTTTCACTCCAGACTATGATGGTAGTATTTTGAAGTTCCATAAAATATTGCAATTGAGTGGAAGGTCTAAATAAGAACCTCTTATTTAGGTATAAGAACCTCAAGATTATTCCAAATATATTGTTGGATTCTCTGGAATCTCTGGTTGGATTCTCTGGAAGCATACATTAAGAAGAAGTTTGAGGTACAAAATAATTATTAGGGTCAAAGGGAAGGAGAGGAAACAAGATGGGACAGAGGAAGTAGTTGAACTGCAAACGTAACCCAACAACACTTGGACCAAAAGTGTTGAGCTTTGGAACAAACATCCCTTTCGAGTGTACAACAAAGGGCTGAAATGGGCAGGCATTTGTTTCCCAATTTTGTTCAGTGAAGTTGCTTTAAGAAGGGCATGAGATAAGGCTATATGTAGAGGGTAATCTGTTTTCTCCTAGAAAAGTTGGACAGTTTTACTCTGACTTTGTGTCCAAAGACCAATGACTGCTGGTAAACTATCCCTCTTAATGTTTATTTCTTTCCATTGCAAATATTAATTTGGCTAAATTTATCTTTGCTTGGCATTATTTACATCTTCTACATTTTTGAATATCCATTCCATTTATTAGCTGTCTCAGTTCTATCTTATGTTTTTACTGATGTTAAAATTAGTCTATAATTTTTACTTGACTTTCATTCATTCCTATTACAATGTTTAACCATAAGAACATTAATTTAAAAATATCTAGTGTGCTCCCTCTAAATACTTCTTATGTTGCAGAGTCTTTTGTATAAAATGAGTCTAGCTACCTAGTTTCTAGATACTTTTCCTCATGAATTGTCTTTACTGTACCTTTAAGCCAGTTTTATGATCAGGAAACCTGACATGGTCACCACAGTTCATCCCATTGGTATCCTTTGTGAAATAAGGCAGTACTCACACTTCAGTTCTTGAAGGTTCACCACTTACTCCATCTAAAATGCTATCTATAATTACCTTCTAGAGAGTTTGAGACTATCAGCCAAGATGGAGGCATAGGTAGATACACTGTGCCTCCTCACACAACCAAAAGGACAACAACAATTAAAAAAGAACAAAATCAACCAGAACTGACAGAAAATCAAACTATATGGAAGTGTGACAACCAAGGAGTTAAAGAAGGCACACTCATCCAGACCCATAGGTGGGGCGGAGTCGGGCAGCTGGGGCTGAGAGAACTGGTGGCAAAGCAGTGGCTGGTGGACTGTACAGTGCAAGGCTGAAGTTGGCTCATGAGGCAGCAGCTGGTGGAGCAGGCAGTCCCACATTTGTGTGCAGATAAACCAGATGAACTGGGGAGCAGGACAGACTGTACAACCCAGGGCCCCAGAGTGGGGAAATAAAGCATCAAATCACTGATTGAAAACACCTGTGGGGGTTGAGGTGGCAGTGGGAGAAACTCCCAGCCTCACAGGAGAGTTCATTGGAGAGACCCACAGGGTGCTAGAATGTACACAAGCCACCCACCCAGGAATCAGCACCAGAAGGGCCCAATTTGCTTGTGGGAAGTGGGGGAAGTGACTGAAATCTGGCAGAGAGTAGAGCCAAGTGCCATTGTTCCCTCTCAGACCCCTCCCCCACATAAAATATAACAACGCAGCGGCATGGGTTGCCCCAATCTGGTCAACACCTATGGCTCCACCCCTTATACATAATAGGTCCATCAAGACAAAAAAAAAGTGGCCCAAATGAAAGAACAGATCGAAGCTCCAGAAAAAAATACAACTAAGCAATGAAGAGGTAGCCAACCCATCAGATGCACATTTCAAAACACTGGTAATCAGGATGCTCACAGAATTGGTTGAATTTGGTTGCAAATTAGATGAAAAAATGAAGGCTACAATAAGTGAAGTAAAGTACAGGGAACCAATAGTGATGGGAAGGAAACTGGGACTCAAATCAACGGTGTGGACCAGAAGGAAGAAAAAAACAATTCAAAAAAATGAGGAGAGGCTTAGAAACCTCCAGGACATCTTTAAACATTCCAACATCTGAATTATAGGGGTACCAGAAGGAGAAGAGGAACAGCGACCAGTTGGAAACATATTTGAACAAATAATAAAGGAGAACTTCCCCATTCTGGCAAAGGAAATAGACTTCCAGCAAGTCCAGGAAGCTCCGAGAGTCCCAAAGAAGTTGGGCCCAAGGAGGAACACATCAAGGCACATCATAATTACATTAGCCAAGGTAAAAATGAAGGAGAGAATCCTAGAAGCAGCAAGGGATAAGGAGACATTAACCTACAAAAGAGTTCCCATCAGACTGTCAGCTGATTTCTCAAAAGACCTTACAGGCAAGAAGGGGCTGGAAAGAAGTATTCCAAGTCATAAAAGGCAAGGACCTACATACAAGATTGCTCTATCCAGCAAAACTTTCATTTAGAATGGAAGGGCAGATAAAGTGCTTCTCAGATAAGGTCAATTTAAAGGAGTTCATTATCACCAAGTCCTTATTATATGTACAGTAAAATGACAGCAAACTCACAATTATTAACAACCAAACCTAAAAAAAAAAAAAGAAACAAAAACAAAAGCAAACTAAGCAAACAACT